>JAHWFP010043341.1:14550-25132 GCA_023313725.1 Lithobius niger | reverse complement strand
CGAAGTTGCCCTACGATCACGAGTTCTCTCACTTAGCTTTCGTTGTTACTCCGATGCTGCAGTTCACCAGTTATTTTCAAATGTTTTTTTTTTTTTAATTCGATCTATAACTCTCTAATTGCACTATGATAACGAGTTTACAAGGTCTGCACAAGGTGCTGAACCATTACATAGCAGTCCATGCGGGTAAGTTTATAAGTTTGGACGGAAGCGACCTGTGCTTAGAAGGTTATGTAAGTTATATCTGATTAAGATGAGAGGGGCCAAATAGTGGGTGTAACACAACTGATAAAATCCCAGCTAGATCAGGTGGTTAGGGTAGTGTTTCAGGGATTGCCTGGATGCATCCTGGTTTTCTGAAACTTCTCTCTGGCCTTAGACTTTACAAAGGTTTCTGGCTTTGGATCCCCAGAATTTTACCTACTACTTTCTTATTCTGAGCCAGTTCAATTATATAAAATAAATAAATAGAGTAATTTTTAAGTTGATTACTTTTTTTACGTTGAGACTAGTAACACAAACGAAAAGGATGAAAATAAGTGTAACCTGATTTTTACAACTGGGAGTACTTTTTAAAGTTCAGAATTGTAGTCTGAGTTTGGGGAATTTGTTTTTTTGTGCATTTTTATTATAATTTCACAATTGTAATGATGTTTCTCGTAATTTATTTGTGAAATGTTAACACATCTGTTTTAATTGAGTTGCAGCAATTAGTAAGATTCAATATTTTTTTTCTGTGCAGATAAACAATTAACGCTTGACAATGAAGTAAAAATAGTTCTCCGTAAACCAGAATCAGCGTGTGACATGGCTATCATTTGGGTAAGATAAAACAATTATCCTTTGTGAGAATTTCGATACCTAATACGTAGATACCTACTATTTAGAACAAAAATATTAGAGCTCATATCGTAATATTCACAGCCATGAAGGTACACGAATAAAAACGGATTAGAATTCACTCAAACGCCAAAAACTATAATTTGGACTCCAAAAATTCCAGGGAACAAGGACTGTGATATGCCAGCCTAAATGTACACGGACATATGTACATCAGTAATCAAACAAAATGGTTGGATATTTCACACCCAAAAAATACATACACAAAATACAACATATAGCGCTCGTGAAACAGTACGAAAACCCAATCCCACAAACACATACAAAATTGACGCCATAAACAGCAAAGCCCTACAAAATTGAAAAATTAAAATTACATATAGAAAATGAACACGTAAAAAACTCAAACGAACTAGAACTAAAACACAGAAACCATCAAACACAAACACAGGCCAAAAAATTGCTTTAACGAAGAGTCTGCTTGTTTCATAAATTATACATGCACACAAAATACACATACAGCCACTCACACGAAACAGACTTAAAATATAAACAACAAACAGAGACAAATATACAAAAGCCTGTATAACGCACAAATTAACCGCATACAAACATACACATGCACACGCAAACACACAAACATTAAACGTTTCAAACACAAACTACGTTCACTTTCTGACATAACCATTGAGTCAAAACACGCCTTGTTTCCTGGAATTGGAGTTCAAATTATGGTTCGTTGAATTCGAGTGAACGCTAATCCGTTTTCATTCGTGTACCTTCTTATGAGTAAGAGGATAGGAGTTTTAATCTTTTTTTTTCTAAATGGCGTAGCTGTTTTTGTTAAGTTAATCCTTATTACGAATTAGTTTATTAATACTCTGCATTTGGTGTTAATTTAAAGTAACATTAATTCCAGTTTTTCCAGTTTTGGTGGACATTACTGCATGCCATAAAACAGGGACACGTAATACAAACAAAAACGTCAAGTGTGTCATACAAAAAAGTTTATATGATTGAAGCTTCACTTGTTAACATGTACACGGAGAAAAATTGATGATTTTTAATTTAAATAATCAAACGTACAATTGAAGAATATTGCATCTGTTTAAAGGGACACCTGGCCTGTCTTATAACATTCCGCGTGCCACATTACAGCTACGTGCAGATCGTCATCTGAACAATTAAAGCGCCAAGGTTGGCTGGGATGGTAGCTGCGTTTCTCGCATAGCTGCTGTCTCCGTTGGCTTTGGGAATAGTACACCAGACAGAATCAAGTCAACGATTGTGTCGTTACAAACCGGAATGATTCTCGTATTTTAAAATCACAATTTATAATTTTCTAGGCTAGTGTCTTTTAATTTTGCTTTGGCGATCTATTGGAATAATTAATTTTAATTTTTACCGCATTAGTCTATTAGATTTTAGATCTAATGGTAATTATTAGAAAATTAGTAAATGTACACACAGAGATGAAACGTCATGATTATTGTACACGCGCAATGCATCATATAGTTACGGGTCGTTCTTAAATATAGTTAACAATATTCAACAGGAAATCTCCTAGACGCCACATTTTAAAACGGTTTTTTAGCAAGGGAAAGACTAACGGTAAGTAAATAGACCTTTGGGGCCGTACTTGATGTGGTGGATAAAGAAAAATGGCGCTGCGAGGTATATCCCTTTAAGTGCTGTTGTGCTTTAACAATTTAATTATTGTCAAAGTCACAAAAGAACGTAAACAGATGCAATTTTCTCAATTGTACTTTTGCTGATTTCAATTAAAAATCATCAATTAGTATCCGTGTACATTTTACCAAGTAAAATGAAACATTAATCATATAGCCCTTTTTGTGTGGCAGACTTGACGTTTCTGTTTCTAATATTATTTATTTATCAGCAATTGTTATTACCGCTGAGAGATACACAGTTGTACAATTTACAATACAATTTAATACAATTTCGTCCGTTCGTGCAGAAGATTCAGTAAACAACAATAACTTGGAAATGAATAAAGACACCGGGACAACAATCCCAAGTAGACACAACGATGCACAGCTAGCTAAGCCAACTGAGAAAAATGTGATAGTTTACAAATTCAGCATAGATGAGATGCCAGTCTATAAGAGACAGCAACTTAGCAATTACAACAAAAAGTAAGCGAAAAATGCCAACAAATTAACGGAACAAAAAAGAGGCTAGGCCGTATAAAAACGGATTAGAGTTCACTCAAACGCACCGAACTATAATCTGAACTCCAATTCCAGGGAACAAGGATTGTGATATGCCAGCCTCAATGCACACGCATGCATGTACTTCACTAATCAAACAAAATGGTTGGATATTTCACACAATCAAAATACACACATAAGATACAACGTATACACGCACGTGAAACAGAACGAACACCTAAACCCACAAACACATACAAAATAGACACCATAAACAGCAAACGCCTACAAAACTGAAAAATCAAAGATATATGTACATAGCATTGTCTGAATCCACAGCATTGTCTTAAGGGACCATTTCACTCCATCAACCAACACGTGGTTGAACAAGTCACAAGGAAAGCTTCCCTAAATTTCCACATCTCCTAAGGGTGGCCCCACACCACAGTCGACAAAACGTCGCACGACAGGTCATTTTGTCGAAGCCTGTCTCATCATGCTACAGACGTCTCCAGAACCATGAGCTGAGCGCCACACACCGGATGCAACGTTGTCCCGAGACGTCCTTAGGATTCTCACGACGACAAAGCGATGGTCCTTCTAGTTTCGTGTGACGGGGTCTCTCCACCAAATGCGACGTCTTGCATAACGACGTGTTTTTGACCTTGGTGTGCGACAAACCCTGAATTTTTTTTTGTGTGTGTTTGTTGAACCTAAGGGTGGCCTGCACACCAAATTAGACGTTTAGTTGCATAACAAAACATTTTGTTGTAACCTTTCTCAGCGTGCTGCAGACGTCTCCAAAACTATAGAGCAGTGACACGACGTAGTATTATTGTATATAACTCTATGCTGGAGCCTTAATGGGTTAGCTGCAAGGGGCACTGCAGAGAGAAACAGAAGGGCGTCATACTGAAGCCGATGCTGTGAAAAGTGATTTCTTAGACCTAAAACGTGCGATTTTTGTTGTTGGAGAAAACAAAGTTATTTTAAGCCTAAGAAATCCGCTCTTCCGTTGTTTTTTCCCTCCATTTTTATGTAGTGCACCTTGTAGTTATGCCCTCCAAAACCCATACTGGTACCAATATGGCGGCAAATGTCACTGCTCTATAGCAATGAGTTGAGTGCCACACACAGATGAGATACTGTCACGAGACGCATTTAGGCGTCTCACGACAACAAAACTAAGCTCTCTCCAATTACATCTGGTGGGGTGTATCCACCAGACGCGACGTTTTGTCTAACAACGTTTTGTAGCGATACTTTTTTTCTAATTTGGTGTGCGGCCACCCTAATGGCTTACAACTCTCTAAACTGTTATCTGAGGCATGGTTTTTCGATCAGCGTCTTTTGGGTAAAGGTTGGGAAACTTCCATTTCTAGTTTCATTTATGCCAAAATAGTTTTCAGATGGCGCTCGCAATCGCAAGCGGCAATAGTATTTGCTAAAATAGCATAGTTTTGAGTTACGGATTGCTGCCGATCCAACGTGTTTTGTCCAAAAAATACCGAATAAATGCATTGTTCCAGCCAGAAAAAATTTATGTGATGCCTAGAACATGTATAAACAGAATAACGACGACAAAACAAATATAGTACATAAAGTTTAATTAGAAAAAAATATTTAAAACAATATAAAAAAGATGAAAAAGTTTGCATTGTTGTCAAGCTTTATTCATTTAATATTTTTTTATCTTGTTTTAAATATTTTTTTCTAATTAAACTTTATGTACTATATTTGTTTTGTCGTCGTTATTCTGTTTATACATGTTCTAGGCATCACATAAATTTTTCCTGGCCGGAACAATGCATTTGTTCGGTATTTTTTTGGACAAAACACGTAGGATCGGCAGCAATCCGTAACTCAAAACAATGCTATTTTAGCAAATACTATTGCCGCTTGCGATTGCGAGCGCCATCTGAAAACTATTTTGGCGTAAATGAAGTTTTTGACATGCGTAGAATGGAAGATTCCCAACCTTTACCCAAAAGACGCTGATCGAAAAACCATGTCTGAGGGAAGCATGACAATATTTCAAACCGGCACCCATTCGGCTTGTAGATGACCGCTTTAACTACTTACTGCTGTCTGCTCCTTTGAGGTCACAGTGAGATTTGGGAGTTTTTTCTGAATCGTTTGTCCCATCTATACGGTGGCGTTAATAATGAAACCGACATAGTAAGCTAATGCTTCATGTTTATCTTTCTTTTAGGGTTATTTTCATACAAATGCTTCTTATCCTGAACCAAGAAAAAGCTTTGCATTATTGTATGGTTCCATCGTCTCGGTGGGAATTAAAGTCATTCAGGTATTTCCATTTTTGTTAACATTTTATGATTTTGCGTTAGATTGGTTTGCAGATTATTTTTGCCCTGCACAGTTGTGTTGCCGAATGGTGTACCTCAGTACGTCAAAATTCACACAGAAGTATTATTATTTAAGGGTCAAAATTAGCCTGAGTAAACCCTGATGAGAAATGGACAGTCCCGTTCAAAAGTAAATAGAAAAGCCTATGATAGTTTTAAACAATAGCCTCTCAATTTTCAAGAATGATAGGTGCGTACTTATGCAAGTACAATTTCCTAAACAATCAAATGTGAGGGACACGTATGCAGAACATCCAGGATAATAGCAGTCGAATGTAGTTAGGAAAAGTTTAGCCTAAATGGTGGACGAACATGATTGCTTATGAACAAAACGAATATCCTGCATATTAGACTGAAAAATAACCATAGTCAGCCATACTTGCTAATAGTGTGTTTGTTCATTACGATAAGTTTGTGCACTTTAACTGTAGGCACTTTGTAGATTATCTGTTACTACAGTAAACGGGTATACCATTTTCAAACTTCAAAAACAGGTTGATCTCCAAGATGGCGGCATGTCAGGCTGCGTTTGTGAATTTGCGTGTATTTTAATCTTGTATCTCGAGCGTTTTGTGAGCAAGAAAGTTACATACTTTCGAAAATTAAAATTTATTGTGCTTTGATGAAATTGTGGAGTCCTCACTGCGTCCAGGAGCAGCCTACTTTTACCCATTTTCAAGCTATCCACTCGAACGCATATTCATAATATTTTCTTTTATATATGACACATTTGTTGTTTGGAACGGGTAAATTAAAGAGACATCCTCTTCCCCAAGAGCCTCATGGCCACTATGATAATCTATGGCTATTGCATTACCGTACAATCATGAGCCAAATGGAATTCCTTTAACACTGTGGTATGACTTCATGAGGGGGGGGGGGGGGATTGAGGCTTAATGGCGCGTCGACAACTTGGTCATTAGCGCCAACCTCAGTCACAGCGCAGTGGGTCATGATTACATGGTCGTGCAATAACTTTAGATTAGCACAGTTGCCATGAGGTTTTCAGGGAGAGGATGTAGCTTCAATTTACCCATTCCTAACTGCAAATGCACATATTATGGAAAAAATATAAATCTGTGTTGCAGTGGATAGATTGAAAATTGTAAACCCATTAACTAATAGATAAACTAACAGATAACTAACAGATAAACTTAAATCTCTCGAAACACAACTTCCTTTAAAACTGTGATATGAGAGATTTAAGTTAGATTTTGGCCCGTGTTCCGAATGCTAACTCAGTACTAGACCTGAACTCGAGAACGTGCTTAAGTACGCGATGGTATTCTGTAACCTTACTTAACTCGAGTACTGACTCCAGTCGTGAGTAACTTAAACCTGTATACTTGAGAATGGTACTCTGAACGAAAACTCAAAGCTCAAAGTCCGGTTTCAAGCACGGAATCACGAGAAAGGTACGAGGTATGCTCAGTCTCCCCTTAAGCAAGAAGCGGCTTTGTTGGTAAACCGTTGTGCACTTTGGCAGCCCTACGCATGGTGGGGCAATTGCGGTGACGATTACTAGGTTTTCCGTATGGTGGGCATTTCGTCACGTGGTAGAGAACAAGAGCTACATCCTCTTTTGGTTGGGGTGCAGAGACCAAAGTAGTATGCAAATGTATGCATTAAGGAACATACTGATAGCAAACTCATGGCGAATAAATTCGTATTTGCCATGTTTTAGATTAGATTAGATTAGATTAGATTAGATTAGATTAGATTAGATAGAAGACCGTGCAAAGCCAACGGTTATAAAGCACCCCCTCCCCATGAACCCCAAAGCATATCTGTGCTTCTAAAAGTCAAGTCGAGCCTTGAAACAGTTAAGAGATGAAGCCGAAACAATGTGGTCTGGGAGGGAGTTCCATGGAAAAACAGTCCTTACAGTGAAGAAGAATTGCCGGCAGTTAAGTCTCGAAACAAGACCCTGCAATTTAAAGCTATGGCCTCAGTTATTGTTAACATTACCAGTAAAAAAATTGAAAGAACCCGACAGAGCTGATAGGTAAGGCTTCGATCACCACTATCAAACCTCTCACGAAGAGAAGGAGTACTGAGCAGTTTAGTCGTTCATTGTATTGAGGAACACCACTTCGTTAGTTTACGTTGGCAGTTTTCAAGTTTGTCGAAGTGCGCAGCATAAAAAGGTCTGCAAATTTGCGAGCAGTAATCAAGAACGACTCTCACAAAGGTCTTCTGCAATAAGGGAAAAGAAGCATCTTCAAGAAAAGAAAACTTTTTAAAAACATAATGAGCCATACATGAAGCTAAACGAGTAAAAATGTCTACAACTAGTTTTTTTCTTTTTTCATTTTATTTCCGTAGTAAACAACAGTGTACGATAAACACTGTGAAGCCCTGGCTTCTACAAAATCGGTCTTAGCAATGTGAGTAGATGGCAGTACATGCATAAAAAAGGAAATCTGTGTTAACATAACAGCTCAAGAATTCAAACGTAAATATAAAATATTATATAAAAGACAGACAGCTTTTTAAGCTGTCATCACCCAACACCTAACTTTCGTGTTTAGTTCCGTACGTATTTTTCAGTGGTCCCCATTTCTATAGTTAGATTTTAAAGACTTCTAATAAATAGCTTAATCTTCTAACGTTTGCACCCATAATATTGTTATTTACCAGTATTGACTCAATTTGTAAGCCGTATTTGTGTTATATTGCTTACTGCTAAGTCCTTTTCTTGTTGCTTCTTCATAAAAGACAAGAAACGCTTTCGCTATATTCGTGCATCCCAAACGATAGCTTTCGCAAAATTTTCGTAGGTTTCAGCGACTGTGCCAAACCACTACGCGGAAAAAAAAAAAAAAATCCGTCTGCAATATTGTCCAACGTTTTAAATGTTGCAGGACTGGGTCATACAGGAAAGCTAACATGGAGGCAGGTACCAATCACATAATTTCGTAATTGTTAAATTCTTAATTTTTTTTATTTTATTCCTTCTTTTACGTACACATATGAACTTATTTTAGTTAGAAGGAAGATCTGTGAGTGTGTTTAAGTACCGGTACATAATTTTATCATAGAGTTTTTGCACATGGGTTTTGTAAGGAAAAAGTGAAGTTTTGAATAAAGACACTTTAGATAAAATCCACGGGCCTACATTAATGCAGATCAAATTATTATTTTCTAGCCTAAGACGTCATGTTTCAACTTTCAGTTAAGTGTAAAGATATTTATATTTAATAACAAGAATTATATAAGGATGTTTACGTAAAGTAAGCACGCGTAGTAAGCAGGGCCGGATTTAAGCTCTTGCCGCCTGTAGGCCCAATCACATTGCCGCTCTTAAATGCTCCCAAAACAACTTTCCCCCACCCCCACCTCCGACTTTTCTTAATTTTTATTTTCTTTTACGATCTACGGAAAATTGGCAAGGGAATATAACTTAGGCTGTTACTAAAGCAGAGTAATAAAAAATAACCTATTTCCGTTGCCCTTTGGACGAAAATTTTGTAAGACTACCGGAAAGAAGAATTAAAAGCGAGACATGCAGATGGGCGGTTGTTAGTGTATGTTACTTCTTTCCAAATGATTAGTTGGTGTTGTTCATTGGTGGTCAATTGCTTAGCACTTCGTCCAAGGCCACAGCCACTACTTTCATTATTCCTTTGGGTGAAAGATGAATAAATATTAAGGATTTGCTTGAGAGGGCCTCGTCCTTTTCTTCCTTTTGCTTTTTTTACCGAATGCCGCCGCACGACCAATCGCACTACAACCAACCCAACAATGCAAGGAAATCTGACAAATAAAAGTGGTATTTGTGTTTTGCACTTAATCAGTACTTCGCGATCCAGCTGAAGCCGTAGGCGAGAAGGAGAACGTTGCTAGATAATGCCGATTGGAAATTCGAAGCATGCCACAAGCGACACGAGCACGACGTATCACAGCCTTCTTTTCCCAAAAATTGCAGAGGTGGTTGAAGTAAGGTTTGTGCGGTCCGACCAATGACCCCTTTCACATGAAACAGTCGTGCTGACCATCAATCAGGAATCGTTACCCTTGCTCCAGACTCAGCCAATATTTTACACGACATTGAGATGACGGAGAAAAAATGTCGACTATTTATAAACACCTTGAAAAATTCTCTGAAACTCAATATCACTCTTAGATAGCAACAACTTATTTATAACGACATCTCTTGACAGGATGCTGAATTTGAAACTTTTTTTTAGACTGAGCCAATATTTAAATTTCGTGAGCGCGAAACGCCGGCAAAACTCGCTTCAGCTGATCTCAGCACAGTTGTTTTAAGACGTTGTGCTGCCCCTAAAGAAGTGCTGCTATAGGCCCGGGCCTCCTGGGCCTACTTAGAAAACCGGCCCTGGTAGTAAGCGGGTTTTGGCGTTTGCAGAGTGTCATATTTCGTCAGCAGAGGGCAGTAACACTTTCACTTTCGCTTTCCATCCTTGATCTTTCGGTTATTTTTTTCATAAAACCAATAGTGTTAACTAACTAATGCCTCCGTAATGGTTTACTGTATTTGATTCTCAACTTGTATGCGTGTTTACATGGAGTTTGCACCGTATTTTGTCGAGAATGTGCGCGTTATGTTTTCCTACGGAAGCCTATAGGACTTTTCTAAGAAACTTAGGATGGTATTCTGTAACTCGTGCTCAGCTAAGCATGACTTTAGAAATCTTGCTCAACTCAAGTACGAATCGTCATTGGGAATATGAAATCCATGCTTGACTTCAATCCGTTCTCAGTGAAGTCGTATTTGGGGCCAAGTATTGAGTCAGCGTTTGGAATACGGGCCTTTGAATCGTAAGCCTTCCAAAAAGTTCAGCTGTTCTTTCAACACACCGCACTGATAAAAAAAAATTGAATTTTTTCTCCTGAACCGCTCCTTGAAACACTCTTATAAACTATGCTTTTGGTCTGCTTCGGTTTAGATAGTGACTACAGAGTTTTACATATCAACTCTCTGGAGTTCAGGCATATTCTAGTGATCATTATAATTGTGGACTCATATCGACATGTAATTTTACAAGTTCTCACGCCCCATCATGGAAAGAACTTATCTTTGGAAAGTTCCTTTGGAAAGAACTTATCTTCCTGGTATTCTAAATAAATTGGGTATATTATTTATGGATAGAAACTGCACATTTTTCAGTTTCCGAAATGCCACTTTTCAAAAATTATTTATCTCTATCTCTTTAAACCACTATCTTTAATTCTTTTCTTTAG
>JAHWFP010043340.1:0-23870 GCA_023313725.1 Lithobius niger | reverse complement strand
TTTTACTTTACAGTTTGTACGAAAATGGATCTCGTCTTTGATTCATTTCTAACAATGTCTATATTAAAATGATGTAGTTATCAGCAGATTGTCTTTCCTTGACAGTAGTTGGCCATATTACACCTTCTCTCGAGTACTGTCTGGCAGGGTGCTGGCCTGTGGGACCTAATGTAAGCAAAAATTCAAGGTATAAATTTAGCTTACGTTTTAGCTGTAACCACTCGCGGTGGTTACATGTTAAAGTTTATGCCGGTTGCAACAAACTAAAATGAAAATTGTTCCATGCTCTCAAATAGGCTAGTTACAAGTAGCTAATCATTCATATGTACCCAACTTTCGCCCACGAAACAGACATATATCATTGATGTGTTGTGTGTAAAAGAAAGTATTACGTCTAAACTTAGTTTTAGTCAAAAATTGACAGAGCTCAAAACTATGACTAGCAAGCGACAAACTTAAGAAAAATGAACAGTGAAAAAGCTAAAATAAATAAAATAAAAAATTGATAGAGCTCAAAACTGTGACTAACGGACGACAAACTTAAGAAAACTGAACAGTGATACACATGTCGTTCTGCAACTCTTTCCGTAACAGTTACAACCACGACTATCCAGTGTAATGTACACACTTCGTTTTCAGATTTTGTGTAGTGGGTTATTGCTACATTCTAAAATAAGTACGTGTGTTTTCTTTTTACTGGCCCAAATTTAGATTAGTTCTGTTACAACTCCTAACACAAATAATGTTAAATTTAAATATCTCTGTACACGTTCTTAGCTTTTTTATTTTATTTTAACTTAATAGCGAATCATGTTAAATACAATGGTATTGAATCCTTGTAATACTTGGTTTGTGTCGTAGTTGGACCTGAACAAATACATAGTTTTTATTAGAAAATATTAGGCTATTTACACTTCTAACAGAAGGAAGAAAGGAGATAAATAAATTTCAAAAAACTGTCCGTCGTATAACGTGGTTTATCATATAAGAATTCTCTCATCCAAAGGCTTCTATTTTTTTCCTCCTGTCTCGATTTATTAAGGACTCACCTTTCCCGTCTGTGCAAAAGCGCTCCCACCCCAAAAGAATTAGCATTAAAATGTTCGTAAAACCTTCAGGGTCACGCTTATTAAAATTCACTGTCCTGAGGGGCTGTACATTCCTAAATGGCCACGAACTCTGTATTTCATTGTCTAACTCGTGCAATAGATAATTGCGAGCTGCTTTCCCCACGCACCTGGCTGAATTATTATACATACCGATCATAAAAAAAAAAACATGCATTGCTTTAGGCAAGTTGGCTCGCCGTAAAAGGCGTGGGAAAGCGTATTTTGCATCCGATTGGTCAGATGCATAAATTCCTACGTACAGGCCAGTCGTATAAATACTGGCCCCCCAACCTTCGTGCGGCCAACCATTTTCGTCGCGGGACACGGATCAACCTCTTCAACTGAATTGTGAGTAATATACTTTCAATATTTGTCAAGTCATATCTTAGTTTTTTTTAATTTACAAAAGCTTAATACTTTTTATTTAGCCCTTAGTGGGTTATTGCTACATTCTAAAATAAGTATGTGTTTTCTTTTTACTTGGCTTGATTGAAAATTATTACGGAAAAATGTGTTGGCTGTGTAACAGTACGACATACTAATTTCTTTTCAATTGTGTGAATAGCGCGGGTTGGACGAAGCTATATCACTTTTCTTTAGAACCTTTGAGACAGATTCGCTCGACACGCTCGCTCGACCATTTTCCGGTTCACCGTAAAAACCAAAAAAACCTCTATATGTTGAAAAGTGGCGCCGGAGAGTTAGCTTACTCGATCACCATGCGATAGTCAACAAAGTCGACCATCGCATTCTTCGCCATTTTAAAACAATTTACCATCGGCATTCATTATTTCTAGTTCAGTTAGAACTACAAAAATTGAAGGACGTTGTAAAATAAGTCGTGTTTTTTTTTTTTTTTTTTTTTACTTGGGGTCGACCAGAAACATAACACTAGCATTCGCTCAATGAAAACAGTTTAATGTTTAGGCTCCATAATTTTAAATTAATTTTAAGATAGAAGTGGGTTAGTTTACTTAATACAAGCTTGTTTGAAAATTATTACGAAAAATGTGTTAGCTTTGTAACAATGCGACATACTAATTTCTTTTCAGCTGTGTGAATTCCATGGGTTGATCGAAACTATATCACTTTTCTTTAGAGCCTTTGAGACAGATTCGTTCGACACGCTCGCTCGACCATTTTCCAGTTCACTCGTGAAAAAACAAAAAACCTCTATGTTGAAAAGTGACGGCGGAGAGTTAGCTTACTCGATCACCATGCGATAGTCAACAAAGTTGACCGTCGCATTCTTCGTCTATTTTAAAACAATTTACCGTCGTCATTCATTATTTCCAGTTCAGTTAGAACTACAAAAATTGAAGGACGTTGTGAAATAAGTCGTGTGTTTTTTTTTTCTTTTTTACTTGGGGTCGACCAGAAACATAACACTAGCATTCGCTCAATGAAAACAGTTTAATGTTTAGGCTCCATAATTTTAAATTAATTTTAAGATAGAAGTGGGTTAGTTTACTTAATACAAGCTTTTGAAAAGTGACGACGGAGAGTTAGCTTACACGATCACCATGCGATGGGCAGCAAAGTCGACCATCGCATTCTTCGCCTATTTTAAAACAATTTACCATCGCCATTCATTATTCCAGTTCAGTTAGAACTACAAAAATTGAAGGACGTTGTAAAATAAGTCGTATGCTTTTTTTTCTTTTTTACTGTTTAGTATGTAAACATAGTATGTGGGCGATGGGGCCGACCAGAAAGCTCAATGAAAACAGTTAAATGTTTAGGTACGTTAAATAATTTTTGTTACTAAGACTTAGCCTACGTTGTAAAATAAGTCGTGTGTTTTTTTTTTCTTTTTTTACTGTTTAGTATGGAAACATTACATATTGTAGGCGCATCATTCGCTCATTGAAAACAGTTTAATGTTTGGGCCTTTCGTAACTAATCCAATGCTATTTGAGATTTCAACGCCTAACAGTTCCAATGTAGTTCGAGTTGGAAGATTTCAATGCATGACGTTGTTGTGTGCAGATTAGTATTGGAGTACGGAGATGTTGTGTGCGCGCTAGCATGGAAGTATGGAGTTGTGCGCACGTTAGTATTGCGACGTGGGCTGAACGGAGGACGCTCAGGGAAAGTTGGAGCTATCGAGAGAAAAAGATGCTTCATACTAGCTACTCAGACCCTGTTTATTGCAATCTCATTCGTTTTCTGTTCCCACCTTTTTTTTAATTTAATTTTCCTCTAATACAGGGCCATCATCATGACGGTTGATTATTGCCTTGTTGTTGGCTTGCTTGGGGTGGATTTTTGGTTGACGGCCTACACCTTTTTGTTATCGCCAAATGTTTAATGTCTTAAATTAGTGGCCCTAAAACACAACTCTACATTAAAAACCGTTACGGCTATAGCGTACAAAGCCGTACTAAGTGTGCACAACGGCCCATACAAAACTTTCCCCCGTCGTTCTAAAGTGTCGCATAACATTTCCCATAAAAAATCTCCCCCCCCCCCCTCGTACTAAAGTGAGGCTAAGCAAAGAGGGCTACGAGTGGCCCCTTCCACTTCATCAAAATACTCCCGTCAAAGTTTTCTGTTTCAGTCAGATCTAATATACTAATCGTTTTTCTTTTTCAGTCAAGGTGTAGATGAAAACGGAACCAGCCTTGATCCAACAACCATGCAAAATCTCATTCAGTCAAGAACCAGGAGACAATCTCTACCTATCACGCAGTTTGGTGGTCTGTATGGGTCGGCTCACTTCAGTTTTTACTTTAGCCCTAAAGCACAACTCTACATTAAAACCGTTACGGCTATCCCATACAAAGCCGTACTAAGTATGCACAACGGGTCATACAAAACCTTCCCCCGTCGTTCTAAAGTGATGCACAGCATTTCCCATACAAAATATCCCCCCCCCCCCCGTACTAAAGTGGGGCTAAGCAAAGAGGGCTACGAGTGGTTCCTTCCACTTCATCAAAATACTCCCGCCAAAGTTTTCTGTTTCAGTCAGATCTAATATACTATAACTTATATTTAGTTCTGGAGCCTAACCTCCAGCTTTTGTACCTTTTTTAGTATTGTGTAATACGGGGGGAAAAAGTTGAGCCGTTTTCATGAACTTAAATGAAGGTCTTAGGTTATCTACACATACTAAAACTCCAATAACATCGTAAGTGTTGTGGAAAAATAACAACACTCTTCGTCCGCCTTAGGTTATCACGCTACAGCTCGTACTAAAAACTCCAATAACAACGTAAGTGTTACCATATTTTTGCGAACACTACCAACCAAGGTAAAACTCCATACGTCCTAGCCCTTTTTCAACTTCAGCAATAAATGTTATCGAAAAAAAGTTGTGTCATTTTCACGAATTTAAACACAGCATGAAGTTAACATACGAGTCGTAGTTCATGCTTTTGCCCACACTACAATCCTATACAAAACTAGCATCTCGCTACCTCCATACTTTTGTACACAGTATAAACTAACAATCTTCGTGGCTATCTCCTTTTGTCTTCCTCATAGGCAATTTTGTTCGACAGCCAACCATTCTCAAAAACAAACTGTCAAACCCTCCCATAGAGAATAGTAGGCCTTGGAATGTCTTTTGTTTTTCTTTTTATTATTTAGCCTACGTACGAGTGAGAGAAAGGAATATCTATTTAGTTCGTTTATTACAACTCATCAGCATGGATTACAGTCCTGCGTCGCCAAGTGAACTCGGTTCGAATGTGGAAGGAGAGTCGGATCATGCATCCCAAATTGATAGCGTTGCCAGCCTTAGCCCATCGACGAGAAGAAGGAGCGAGTTAGATACAACTTCACAAATTGGTGATATAGCCAGCCTTGGCCTATCGATTTCGTCGGAAGAGAGCAACGAATCCGATGATACCTCACGAGTTGGTGTTGTGCCCAGCCTTTGGCACAATAGAAGACGAGCTCCAGCCCAGCATGGAAGAAATGTATTTTATGCACAAAAGTGTACTAATATGCACAATGTTATTTAGTATACCTTGTTGATTGTACAAAAGCGTGGTAGTACTTACAAAACTATTAGAGCTTCAGTATAGTTTGTAGTGTTCACAAAAGCGTGCTTCTCAGCGCGTGGGGGAAAAGGAGTCTGTAATCTCTCTCAATCCTACGCTCTGTACGAAGGACACCCTCCAGCCCTCTCGCTGCTACCCATAACCATAACCCTTCAACAAAGAGACTTTTCGTCATAATACCATTCTCAAAAACAAACTGTCAAACCCTCCCATAGAGAATAGTAGGTGACGGCTTCAAAAATGGGGTAAGAAAACCACCTTATATCACGATCACCAAACATGCAAAAACCTTCCTACAAAACCTTCCCATAGGCTTCTAAAGCCTCCATAATGCCATTCTCAAAAACAAACTCCCATAGAGGAAACCACCACACAAACCGATATAAAAAACCTTATATCATGATCACCAAACATGATACTGCAAACAAAACAAGACAAAACTATCGCTCAAATGAGCCACCAAAAGCTTTCTCTTTCAGGACATCAAAGTGTTCAAAGTATTTCAACATTGAAAGTGTTACTAACTATCGAGCAAATGAACCGTCAAAAGCGTTCTCTGTCAGGATCAAGCCAGAACTATCGTCAATATAAAAGGTTTTTCTCTTTCAGCCAAAGTACAGACGAAGATGAAGACAATGTATATTAAAAAGCGTTATTGTTATCAACAGATTGTCTTTCCTTATAGACAATTTTGTTTGACAACAGTTGGACGCAACAAAATATCTTTAAAACTATAGTCAAGCGCACGCTCCATGCCTCTCTTTCCCTCCTCCAACACAACCACACCTCGTGCGCAGAACTCTAGCCAACGCCGCCAATGCTATCGTGCGCATAACTCGTCATGTTAGCTCGCACAGCATTGAAAATCTGTTACGTCCCGCTTAACATTGGCGAGCGTTAGCTCAATACTAATCTGCACACAACAACGACATACTAGGCTCCCCTCAGCATTGAAATCTGTTACGGAGAAAATTTGAAATCTTCAAACACGAATTGCATTGGAACTGTTACAGACTGAAATCTCAAATAGCATTGAATTAGTTAGCCCATGTTAGCGTGCGCACAACATCTCCATACTCTAATACTAATCTGTACACAACAACGTTATGCTAGGCTCGCGCTCAGCATTGAAATCTGTTACCGGAGAAAATTTGAAATCTTCAAACACGAATTGCATTGGAACTGTTACAGACTGAAATCTCAAATAGCATTGAATTAGTTACGAAAATGGTTTGTGCACCGAAGTTTAGCATTGTTTCTGTTAGGAACCGTACTACAAACCTATACTAACCCTCAAAATTAGTACCATACACTACTGACATTCATATTAATCTTTCCGTACGTCTTCCTTTGCTATCAGGTGTTTGACCAACGCCTAAGGTGGAAATTTCACAGTGATTACACAATTAAAAAAAATTAAGAAAGGTCTATAGCATGTCTTTCATTACCTGCCTATGGTGACTGTTCGCGAAACAATGGTTAGTATTTACTATACCTTAGTCCACAGTGTTCTACAGTACGGCATGCCTTCTTGGCGAGGTCCGTCCTTCACTAACTTGCTGCCACTTCTTTCTATACAAAAAGAAATTCTTAAGGTTCTAATCATTTACATTAGTACCGCAAGCGAGCAAGGCATCTTCGTCAGTGACAGCAATGCCACCTGAGAGCAGCATGTTACTCAAGTGCAGCATGTTCTGCAATACGGGTAATGAATGCCGCCGACCGGTACACGCCGATGATGTGCAACAGTTGATCACGCTCGATGCCACGGTTTCGATAATTGCATAATCTTCTTATAAGATGATACTCTTATTATTGTTATTGCATAATGTTCTTATAATGTTACTAACCATTAACATTAGTACCACAAGCGAGCAAGGCATCTTCGTCAGTGACAGCAATGCCACAGCATGTTCCTCAAGAGCAGCATCTTCTGCAATACGGGTAGCGAAAGCCGCGACCGGTACATGCTCATGATGTGCAACAGTTTATCACGCTCGATGCCATGGTTTTGAGAATTGCATAATCTTCTTATCAGATGTGTGTACATTCATAGAATTATCTGCTTGCACCGAAATCAAAGCTTGTTTGCGCCAATTGGATGCCTTCCTGGCACTCGTGCTGTGCATGAGCAAATGGTTATTTTTTTCCAAAAACGAACGGTTTGCTTAATACTGTGAAATTCCTAAATCGTGCAAGAGTGGTTATTTTCCAGCATAATGTGGTTATGGACGGGTGGTTGGTGTGATAAAATCACTAATGTTTCTAAATTAATTCTAGAACGTTGTAGTTTGTCTGTAGAAAGAATGGTTGAGTTTTCCAGGTCTGGAGTGTGCCTTGTTTTTAGCCGGTTAGGAGACATGTCTGTGCTGGGGCAGTGCTGTAGCAATGAACTTGTAGTTATATTTAATTTAAAACTATATGTATAGGGCGAAATTCACGAAATTTTATGAAGTTTCACGTTTTTCACGAAGTTTTCAGGGCAAGGACATGTCGTGGCACGTGTGTCCTCGACTCTAGAGATCCACGGTATCGATTATGGATACCTGTGATAACTTACAGATCCTTGGGAAATGTATTACATCAGATTGTAAGGTTTGGCCGTATCTCCATTCGAACACCTAATGACAGTTATTAAGTAATTATCAGCAATTATGGGTCATTACCCCGTTCGACAAGTAAGAACTTTTGGAAACATTTGCCAGCCTTAGAACACCGTGAGTAGAAACAATGTTTCCACGTGGACGGACGTTACATTCTTTGCAACTTGTAACTTGGCTTTTGGCGGGAAGCTTGCTATAAAATGGAAAGAACGTTTTACCGCCAGAGACACTCGCAAAAGGTAGCTACAAGCGGCGGAGATGCTCTTTGTCGTCTTGTAGGACAAATTCAAGTTGATCGACGTCACGTTGTAAATAATTCTTGTTGTATTTTTTGCTGAAGGAGACATTAGATCATTTTGTTTGCAAGTGTGAGTCGACCCATTGAATTTATAAGATGCACGTAAAATAAAGCTTGGTATCTCGAGTATTTAGCGAGTAACAGCAAAAAAACTCCTCAAGGGAAAATGGTTGTAACTTACAATTAAATGCCAAAATATTTATTTCATACGAAGAATGAAACTCCAGGTGCACACTCCTACCACTGCCTGTGCGATCAAAACATGGTGCGCTCAATATCTGGGCAGTATCGTAGGAAGAATACCTTCCTTGATCAAAGGCTTGAAGGCTTGAAGATGACTACATAATACGTAAAACAATATTTATTACACCAAAATGTGTGAACCAAAACGTCCTACACCAAAAGGTCTTAACGCCAAACTGTACAGCTCCACTGTATATGTACCAACCGATTTGTCACCAAAAATCATTATTCATGGCATGTAATGGACAAATTTCCAATTTTTGTCTTTAGTGTTATTTTTTCCAGTGTACTGCGAGGTTACGAACATTACACTGCCACGTGTAGTCATACATTACTGCTTTTAATTAAGACGACACTCATCGTATTTTCTGTATTCTTAATAACAAACACCAGCCTAATGAGTTAGACGATAAAAATAAAAGTTCACAAATTAATTTTTATTGCTTTTCGCAGCACGAAAGAACGTAAGTTAAAGGTTGTTGGTGAGCCTGTACCGATAATAATTGCAGACCACGGTGCATATACTCGTAAATTCATCCTGTCCGTACGCGTACGGCATTAACGCGGGTGAGCGTGTTTGAACTTGCAGCCATGCATTAAGACGTAGACATCGTTAATGGCCATCTTCTTTTAAGTACTTTGTTTACATTTGCAACGAACGAAGCCATACTTAAATTGCGATTGTGAGTATGTGCAAGTTGTGTAGCTGAAACCGACGATAAATAAATCATATCCAACAAAGTAAGGAGGACAAGATGATTCGTAAAGAAAGATACCGACCGGTCATTCAAAGACAAAAACCAGAATAAACTAAACCAAACCACTAAAAGAACTTAGTTTAACTGGGTGCATTACATCAATCACCAATCGGTAACTATAGTGGGACCGAACACGTCCAGTTGGCTAGAACAAATACCAGGAAGATAGGCCTCCAGTTTGGTGTACTGTGATCAAACGATGTTCAATTGGCTACTTCAGACTTCAGATCCCAGGACAGGCCCCCAATTTGATGTAACGGTGCAGAAATAACGACATAAAAGTTTTATCATGGGATTTGGCTAATTGTTTCCGTGACTCTGAGGGTAACCAGGGTCCCGTTATATCTTTACCGTCCTATATATGGCGTTGTGTGAGTGGTAATCGGAAAAATAATACCCCAGGAAAAAAAAAACCGGGAAAAAATCCCCAGAAAAAACATCCTCGGAAAAAATATCCCCGGGAAAAAAAACCGCTATTCACTTTTAGCTAACTTATTTTTAGTACCGACCAAACGCATGGAATGTGCACGTTACAACTCTTGCTGATCAACAAGCGCAAATAATCGGTGTGGAGGATGAAAGAACCAAAAGTCCATTATTTTGAGGCCTTACAGCCTCAAAATTGGCGGGAAGGGGGGGGGGGCGACATGACTGAAGGAATTGTTTAAATCTTCGATGCGAGATTCGGGAGGCCGGTTGAATTATTGTTTCCACATTTTTTTCCTCGATCGTTTACCATGGTTACTACACCACACACCATGGCTGTTTGCTGTGATGTGCATATCACGTGACTGGGCTAGTCCAATCAGACGGCCAAACAGCCGTTGTTCTCGTTCATCATTGGCTAACTCATGGTGACGTCACAGCAAACAGCCATTTTGCATGGTTTACACCTGCCTTAGGGCTTCGTTCAGATGACCAGGAGTGGTTAACGCTCGATAAACCCTTTGAACAACTACGACTCAACTACGACTCAACTACGACTGAACTACGAGCTGACGCACGCTAAAGCTAGACAAAAGCTATAGTCTTTTGTCATTAAGTAATAGACGTGGACCAACGCATAGACGAAAAATGGACATATATAAACAAGCAATTCTAATGCTCTTTTTTGTTCACAAACAAAATTGCACGAACAATGGACATACTCATGATAAGTACCAATGAAAATAAAAAGGAAGCGAAAAAAGCCAACAAATTAACCGCACAAAAAAGGCTTCGTAATTTGTAAATAGAGCTCATATCCTTATGGAACTCACAGGTGTGAATGCATACAAATAAAAACGGATTAGAGTTCACTTGAACGAAGCGCACTATAATTTGAATTCCAATTCAAGGGAACAAACTAAACCAAAACAAATCCCCAAATAATAAAAACCCTGCATAATGCACAAATTAAACCCTCCCACACTCACTGACATGGTCCAATTTAAACATAACTGCGTTCACTCCTATAAAAACAATCCTTGTTCCTTGGAATTGGAGTTCAAATTAGAGTTTGCTTCGTTTAAGTGAACTCTAATCCGTTTTTATTTTTGTGCTTTCACAGCTGTGAGATCCATAAGGATACGAGTGCTTCTTCTATTATCGATTTAAAGCACTTTGCCAGCAAATAGCCGCTGGAGACATCGACATTGCATTTAACGCGCTGGTAATGCTTAAACTGGACCAGCAAGTAGCAACATTTTTGTTTTAAGTAAGTATTTTTTATATAGGATTTTTAATTCGTTTTGCTAAAAAAAAATAAGTTAGCTAAAAGAGAATAGTGTTTTTTTTTAGTGGGGATATTTTTTCCGGGGATATTTTTTTCTGTGGATATTTTTTTCCGGGATATTTTTTCCTGGGATATTTTTTCCAGGTTTCGCTGCGAATTCCATGTTGCCTTTATCAGAAATCCTGAAAATTCCAGAAGCACCACGGCATATGTAGTTAAGTGTTTGATTCCATGTTTGATTCCAGTCTGATAATCAGTTTGAAAGAACTCGCATGGACAGACAGACAGAGAGGTTCAAAGTCGAGTATGAACCTACTCACCTACTTAACTGATTATCAGACTGGAATCAAACATGGAATCAAACACTTAACTGCATTTGCCACGGCGCTTCTGGAATTTTCAGGTTTTCTGATAAAGGCAACATGGAATTCGCAGCACATCGTAATGCTAATTCGTGGCCAGCGCCACTAACGGTAAAAGCAGAAATCTGCGACGCTGGTTTTGTTTGTAGTTCGATTTTGGTTTCGATTACAACACTAAGACGATGACGGATGAACTTCAATAACGCCAAAAAATTCCCGTATCCTACCATTAAAAGCAGAGTTGGACGTGGGTCACATTTTTTTTTCAGCAAGAGGTCCCTGTTTCAAGTCTGACCCGTCCGCCCCTGGCTTTTTGGGGAAGAGAAGGGCCCTGTGATGCATCACGCTCATGTCAATTGTGGCATGTTAAAGATCCTAGGAATTGCCAATTAGATTATTATAACCTAGCAAATTTTGTCCTCTCGCTTTCTTTTACCATGGTGGATTCGGCTGGGAGTGCAACATACCTCAAAGGTGATCCGAAATCTACTGAACTGGTAATCCGACGCCAGCCAGTTAATCCAAATGAACCATCCTTCCAGAAAATACGTTGTTTGTCAGACAATTGTTTACTAAACCAATACAACACGATTAAGAGAGTCAGTCAGTTTCATTCAGTCAGAGAAGCAGTTTCATTTTGTCAATGCAATATAATCAGCAACAGAAAATTATATCTTCAACTTACAAATTAAAAAAGATAACGTGATGTAACCGTTAAACTGCGCGTTCGGTAACAATGCGATATACCAGCGCTACCAAAGCTAAATATATCAAAAACCAAAACTGGTAAAGGGGCCGCCAAGTTCCGAATAATTCGGCCCTTCAAAGGAGTGATATCAACACACCAAAACATTCGCCAAGTTAATCGTACCGCTTAATAGTTCGAAGGTGAAATGAAAACTGAAACAATGCTACTTTCGGTAGCAATGTTCAAGTTTTCATTTAACGTCCAAAGTAATATTCGGTGCGATTAAGTTGGCGAATGTTTTGGTTTGTTGATATCACTCTTTTGAAGGGCCAAACCATTCGGAACTTGGCGGTCCCTTTTAACAGTTTTGGTTTTTGATATGATCTCACTCCTTTTTTTTTAATTGTGTATTGACTCAACTCCACTGCCGTGCACTTGTGTAATAAAGTGCCACGTCAACAAGAAGTTGGTTTTCAACAATTTGCTAACTTTTTGCCTATAGGCCGAACCATTCTCAACTTTAGTAACTTCTTTATAAGTTTTTGGTTTGGTTTTAATTTTGTTGTAATTTGTTTTATTTAGTTAGTTTTGGTGTGTTGAAATCACTCCTTTGAAGGGCCGAACCACTCTCAACTTGGTGGCCTCTTTACCAGTTTTTGGCTTTGTTTATTTTGCTTTGTTTTTACAGTTGGTTTATTTTTCGTGAATTGGACGTGAATACAATTTCTTTGCAACATTGTTTAGATTTATCGTGATACACTAGTGTGTGTCTAGGCACGCACATCAGTATACACGTTCTCATTGTCCGAACTCTGGCCGTGCAATGAGAGACAATGCCGACAATACTAACAATGATTATAACAATATTTTCGTACTTACGCGCCCTCCCACGCCATCCCCGTTATGCCCCCAGGCTCCAAACCATAAAACGTACGCAGTTCGTATTGTACTGCACCCATTCGTCCAATTTTATAACTGGAAACCTTCCCGCTATCTTGGTATTGATGAATAATCACCCTATGGGATTTAACATGGGGATGAGCGGATAGTAACTAGTAGTAACACATTTTCAACGTTATTGAGGGTCAGATTTTGAATTGAAAGCAGCTTGGCCGGCATTCCTACATGAGTTAATTTTTGTCAGTTGGGTCAATGCGCTCGATTCCAACACAATTTTAGCTTTTATACCGCATTATTATTTGTCCCCAAGTACCTGAAATTTCCCCAATATGCTTCAGGATATAAGACACTGACGGTATGGCGTCGCGCTACAGTGGTTTACAACCTCGACAATTGAATTGATGTGATGTTTGTTGTGATGTTTGTTGCCCAACTTGGCGCGACACACTAGCGTGTGTCTAGATCTCGGTATCGATGAATAATCACCCTATGGAAATTGGGGATGAGCGGACTAGAATTAGCAAGCTAGCCAGTTACATATTTGCAACGTTATTAAGAGTCAGATTTCGCATTGAAATCTGCTTAGGTGACATTCCTTCACGAGTTAATTTTTGTCAGGTGGGTCATTGCTCTTCATTTTACCACAATTTAAGCTTTTTTTAACGCATTATTATTTTACCTCAAGTAGCTGAAATTTGCTCAACTATGCTCCAGGATATTGGACACTGACGCTGTGGCGTCGCGCTACAATGGTTTATAACCTTGACAATTGAATTGATGTGATGTTTGTTGCCTAACTGGGCGCGACACATTAGCGTGTGTCTAGATTATCTTTACTCTCTAAGATATGGAATCAGTCTCAAGCTCCAATTAAAGGTACATTCCTCCCGGTTGGCTTTCCCGTATGGCTCACTTTTGCAACGTTACTTCAGACGCCTAATCCCCCCCCCCCTCGTGAGAAATGGGTTTGCTACATTTATTCTAATAAACGTAAATTTTGCAGACGTTATTTCGCGTAGGATGCTCGAATATGGTGAGAAGGAATGGCCTTTTAACATTATTTACTCTAAGGCGGGTTGCAGTGCAGACATCTCTAGTTGGAAAAGGTGGAATCTCTTATTTGATTTGGCGTGCTTTTAGACCAAAGGATGAATTGGAAACTCCTGTACACAACACGGCTGTTATAAGCTTAGATTTTCACTGTTCAAAATGTACGCTTTACGAAAAAATTGTCGCTTCTCGTTTGTGAGGCCAATTTGAAGATAAGATAATTTTCTGAGTTTGAAGGGCGTCAAGAGAAAACAAACCCACTGACTGGGCTTGAGAAATCCACTCGGAGTAGATTTCTCAAGCCCAGTCAGTGGGTTTTTTTTTGGCTCCTTACCCTTCAAACTCGGAAAATTATTTTATCTTTTACGAAATCAATCCTGTCGTGGATATCACGTGACTTACACGCGATTGCACGATTTGGTTGCTGATGGAGTAGTTATATACCACCAACGACGACGCCTTGAGTAATTCTCGGAGACTAATATCCCGTATTAAATAATACGAAGAATTGGTTTGTAGGTGGAGGTGCAGCTCGCCTCCCTCCTTAGGCCATAGGTAGCGGTGTGTATTCTTAACTAATCTAACTTTGTGACAGGATAAATTAATATAAATTACTACTGTTTATGACAGGACGATACGGTGGAAAGAAGCATTTGTTTCGTATATGTCAACTTCCTGAGCCGAGTTAAATTGTTTTTAAGTTGGCGGAATCAATTGCTATATAGCGTGTGTATGACAGTTGCTGCTTGCTTGAGCGTTTAGTAAACATCTATTAGGGCGCGTTTACGCAAAAAGGCCTTCTCGCTCGCCTAAAGCTATTTGCTAGTCAACCGTTATTTATTTATGATTAGTTTCCCGTTGCTACTAAATGAATGCGGTAATAGATAACAAATTGTATGTATTATAAATAACAACACGGCTAAAGAACGAAGTGCTACAGCAATTTTAAACATTGCTACAAGATTGTTGTCATTTCACGCTATTTCCAAAATTTGCTATTCTCCCTCAAAGTATAGCTTCTAGCAATGATCAAACGTCGGTAGAAAACGTCGGTAGCTTCTCGCAGCGAGAATTCAAAATCCAACATGGCGTCCATTTCATGGCTATCGAATCGAAGACAAACCATCGAATACCGGCATACAAAAAACAGTCCGTCGTCTTGCACTGCAGTAAAAATTGTTTTCTTGTTGTCATAAATCGACGTTCGAATGTTGCAAGCATCGTACGCCATGTCACGAGGCACGAGGAGAAGATTTGCGTCTGCGTCGTTGCCATGGTTACTAATACGCATGGACAATCGAAAGCCGCATACTCCGGTAAAGGCGAGAAGCCACCATCAGATTTAGTATTGATCAAGTAAAAGCTAGTGAGCGAGAAAATTGTCGTTGCGTAAACGAGCCCTTAGAGCGGCTTTATACGCAACGACAATTTTCTCGCTCTCTAGCTTTTACTTAGGTAATACTAAAAATGTTGGCTGCTTCTCGCCTTTGTCGGAGCTTATTGCGGCTTTCGAGTTGTCTATACGTAGTAACCATGGCAACAACGCGACACTATGCTCCTCGTGCTCGCGACACTATGTACGGTGCGTGCAAAAAAACAGCGTAGTTATGACAAGAAGAAACAATTTTTGCTCCAGTACAAGGCGACGCACCGATTTCTGAATGACGGCATTCAGTGGTTTGTCTTCGATTCGATAACACCAAAATAGACGCCATGTTGGATTTTGAATTCTCGCTGCGAGCAGCTATTTATTCTACCGTCGTTTGATCATTGCTAGAAGCTGTTCTTTGAGCGAGAATAGTAATTTTTTGGAAATAGCGTGAAATGAAATAGCATGAAGTTTAAAATTACGGTTGCACTTTATTCTTTATCCGTGTTGTTATTTGTAATACATTTAATTCGTTATCCATTACCGCATTCATTTCCTAGAAACGGAAAACTGATCGTAAATAAAGAACGGTTGACTTAGTAAATAGCGTTCGGAGAGCGAGAAGGGCTCGTTGCGTAAACGTGCCTTAACCTTGGTAATGCCACTGTGAATTTCCCTGCCAAAACTTTGTTCTCGTGATGCTGTACTAAATTCGTCCAATCACAACCGACTTACGGTGATAACACTTCAGTAGCTTTCGAAAGCTACTGTGGTCTCATCACTGTGAGTCGATGTTCATTGGCTGAATTTAACATTAAGGCCGGATTTAGGCAACGACAATTTTCTCGCTTACTAACTTTTACTTGGTTAATATAGCTGGCTGCTTCTCGCCTTTATCGGAGCATGCGGCTTTCAAGTTGTCTATACGTGTTAACCATGGCAACAACACGGACTCAAATCTCCTCCTCGAGCCTCGCGATACGACGTACGATGCATGCAACATGACAGCGTCGATTTATGACAGCTGGAAAACAATTTTTACTACAGTACGAGACGACGAACAAGTTTCAGAATGCCCGCATTCGATGGTTTGTCCTCGATCCGATAACCCCAAAATGGACGCCAGGTTGGATTTTGAATTCTCGCTGCGAGTAGCTATTTATTCTACCGTCGTTTGATCACTGCTAGAAGTTGTTTTTCAGCGAGAATAGCAAATTTTGAAAATAGCGTGAAATGACAACAATGTTGTAGCAACGTTTAAAAATGACTGTTACACTTTGTTCTTTATCCGTGTTGTTATTTACAATACATTTAATTTGTTGTCTATTACCGCATACATTTAATAAAAACGGGAAATTAATCGTAAATAAATATTGTATTGGTTGCCTAGCAAATAGCGTTCGGCGAGCGAGAAGGTCTCGTTGGCTAAACGCGCCCTAAATCAGTAAGGGGATATTCTGAAGCTTTCATTGGTCGACTCACTGTAATGCACCACGTGGCAGGAGGTATATGGATTTGATACCGCTTCTCGCCGTCACTCGCTTCAAATGCTACAATGCTAGTACGTTACGTTACGCTTGTTGCATTTATTTCAATAAAAGTATGTATAGTTCTGCTGTAAACAACCCTGATCAAGTCGTAAATAAATCTTTCTTTCGAAATACTCTGTATATCCTTCGTTTGCGTAACTTAGCAGCGGTATAGTCATCAGGCGTCGCTTTGGTTGCATCATTAGCCTAACTGATCACATCTAAACCATGGTAGACATGTGGTCTAAATTTTCAACTGGAGCGCAATTTTGTAATTTATTACACTTCACTATAGTACGTATTTGACGTTTTAAAATGTGTAAATGTAATTGTATTTTGTTTTTAACCTGTTTTTTTTAAAGAATTTTTAAATGTAATTGATTATTTAAGTTGTGTGACTGGAATATACAAGCTCAATGTTGAGTTTCATGCCATTTATCACTTAATAAATTTACTTACTTACTTACTTAATCTTGCATTTAATAAAATGTCAAAATATGTACTACATTTACTAATTTATTATTACGCAATCGTTTGACATAAAAACGATAATTTTCACACCAAAAATACATTCGAATTTTTATTGTAACGATGCATCAGTTTTCCTGGACGACGTGTTTGTCCTTAAACAAGCAAAGTAAACATGGCAGCATCAATCACGCTGTAGAACCGCATCTACCGCATATGATTTGTACGGTTAACGCAGGTCTATTTGCATTATTGTCAAACGTTTCGTATCAACAAATCGTCTACAAAAAAATTAAGAAAATTTGTTTCTAATTGTCGATCGAAAATACATTACCTATTAATTTTTGCATTTCGTTTTTGTAATGCTGTTTTACCCTAGAGAATTTAAGTTGTTTGGATCCGTCCAGCTTGGTAACCCAAGTGTGCATGTGCGCACTCCTCCTATATAAAGAGCCAGCCGCGAAAATTTGGCATCCTTTGTTCTCTAGAAACCATGTAACATGGTCTCTTCGTCTTTGCCTTTCGTTTATCACTATACCCTTTCGTTTATCACTAAACCCTTTCGTTTTTCAGCTTCACCACCTCCAACCGACGGTGACTGCAGCTCTTCGGTCGTCATGCCCGCCGACTTCTGCCCTCCCCGTCGTGAATGACTGCTTTGATGCCTGCCGATGCTGCCGTCCTCGCCAACCCTTTCGCTTATCTGTGCACGGCTCTGCTCATTCCCTTTCCTCGGCCTCTTCCAGCATCTCTCGCCTACTTCGGTCAATCCCGTATGCTGCTCGCCTGTCGTCTCGACTGCCCGCCTACCGTTGGAACAAGCCCGCTACACCTTTCGCTCGCCTTTCACCGGTTCCCACATGTCGGCCGCGGTCGCTGCCACCCTGGCGCTCATCTCTGGTTACAGCTGAAATTGCCAACCCTTTAGTGTCTCCTTGACGGACCGTATTTTGAAGCAAGTTCGATTTTCTGCCTCCCTTTTCCGATGATGATTTAACCTTCACTCCACCTTTCGCACGACTGCTTCCACGACTCCGTTTGCAACACTGCTTTGACGCTCTTGGACGCCTCCTCCAGTTCAGTCTTCACCCCACTCTTTCGTACGTCCGAAAGGCAGGAGGCTTTTTCACCCACCCACGGCTGCTTTGCGCAGATTGCACCACTTGACAAACTGATAAATCAATTCTCGTTCTGTTACATTGTCTCCCGTAACCGCCCCGAGCTAATCACGAATCATTAATCTTTCTCACATTTTTAGCAGAATGATTATAACCACGAAACAGTTGAGACTGTTTTAAATTTAAAAAATAAAAAAAAGAAGAGAAAATCAGGACCCTATCCAAACGACTGCACTGGCTTTTGCATCGTTACGTCGTTTTCCGCAACTGAATTGAGCCTATGCAGGAAAACAGAAAAAAAATGAATGATGTGAGGGGAAAGAACTGGAACCAACTCCCCCCTTTCTTCGACACCGGCTTTCAATTCGTTAAGCATTGTCGACCAAAACTGAGTCAAATCATCCATAAAAATCACAAAACAAATAAATAAAATGTGAAAGACGGATGAGAAATGACGACGGTAAACAAGTTGAAATGTCAACACTTCGTCAATTCTCAGAATTCTGCTCCCCAGGAACTGTCCCGATCTGTCATAATGCATCAACATTTTCAAACCTGGCAAAAAAAAAAGAATAATAATAAATACACAACAAATATGACTCAAACAAACTGCTGGATCCAATTCTTGTTCATTACATTGTCTCCTGTAACCGTAATGAAATCATCTCAGCCCTTTTCATCTTCAAATGAATGAGTGGGAAAAAAACTGATGATGATGGACGATGTGTAATCCTTGTTAACAAAAGGTTAAAATCTCGTTTCATTACGTTGTCTCCCATGACTGTAACGAGTCCTTTTCGGAAATTTAAACCTTCAAATTTGAACAAGACGTGAGGAATTTCCAAAATATTGACCTTCTCAGCAAAATAAAACCAACCTGATCTGCTCTGAACCCAGCATTGGAATTCCTACAGTCTTGTAACTGTCATTCAAGTTGAGGAACATTTCACCCGCAATTTCCAAGAAATCCCTCATATCGAAGATCCCACCAGCAGAGTTCACAGTTTTCATTGGAAAGCTGTCATTGTTTTTTTCACAATAAAACACCAAATAAGATCGTCATCACTATTTTCTCCGCCAGTTCCACGTGATCTACGTTCCCCTACGCCTGTGAAAAAAAAATAAAATTGAAAATGAAATGACGTTGACACAGGAAGTTGAAACCTGCATTGCCCTCCCCTTCCCCCTTGGCTTTCGGGCCCTTCGGTTCTCACAACGAAGTTGTCAAAAAAAAACACAACAATACAAAGCAAAGCACAACTGATAACAACGAACTACAACAACCAGTTTTCCCCGACCATTTCTCGTCACAATCAATATTACCCCGCCCTCTGCGGCTGCTAACGAGCCTCAGTCAGCGTGGATTCACTTTCATCCCTCCGAGCCTAGCTGACTCGTAACAACCACAGTTCCGACGATCCTTTCACCAGGGGATTCCTCTGATCACAACCTATGGAGCGATCAGCGTCTCCTCTTCCATGGCTTTTGAGCCTTTATTCTCCACCACGACTCTAACGTCAATTTGCACCCACTGTTTCGACATCCATTCCTCGGAGGGTTTTTCGTCCCCAACTTCAACATAACAAGGAAAAAGCTTCGTCCCCATAGCTTTCAAGTGTATGGCTTTCGAGCCTTTCACCCACCAGGGCTATTGAGGCCATGGCTTTCGAGCCTTCGCCAACTGCTCTCGAACACGCAAAAAAAAATTCAACACATCAAATAACAACTCACAACAGAGACATCCGCGGTCCCAGCAAACCTTTCGCTTTAGCTTCCAACTCATTCTCAAAATAAAGGAAGATCAAAAACTAACGTCTAAAGCCTCCTCCTTCACGGCTTCTGAGCCATGCAGGTCACCACCGCCTATCTCAGAGATTTGTGACCAATGTTCTTTTCGTCTTCTTCAAGAACACAAAATACCTCTTTTCTCGGCTTTCGAGCCCTGTCAAATGCAAACAAGGCAATACCAAGAAAAATCCCTTCTTTGGAATTTCCAATCCAAGTCTCTTTTCCCATTCACGCTTGACCCGTGGCTCGCCTTTCGTTTTACACCAAAAGGCTACAATGGCAGTGACATCTTGGGTTCGAAATAACACTTATGCTATGCACCTTTCTCAAGCTGAACCTTTCACCCCATTCACCATGCCTTTCGACTTCCCATGTTTCCAGCCCCAGCCAATGAAAGCTTAAAGCACGTCAATGAAACCAAGCAGGACCATCATGCAGCCTCTTCTCTTCATCATGGTCGGCTAGGCTCAACCTTTCGTTTTACCTAGTTTGACTGTATGAACGTCAGCAAAAACAAACAGGGTCCTCTGCTGCCTCACCTAGAAGCTTTTCGGCCTGCAAGGACCCTGCCTTTGTTCCATCATGGACGACAGAAAGAAAGTCTCTGAACCTTCCATCTGAAGCTCCCCAGCCATTTCATTTGAAGCTCTTCCAGCCTAATCATTAGCTATTATTTAATCCTTTCCTCCGCTGCTTCCAAACCTTCCATCTGCAGCGACTTAAGATCTTTCATCCTCGGCTCCTTGCTCTCGTTGTCTGCAGCTCGGTGAGACTTTCCGTCCGTAGCTCCCTCCGATCTGTCCTCTGCAACCCGCCTGGACCTTCCGTCTGAGGCCCCTTAAGTCTTTTCGTTGAAGCTCTTCAAGCCCTGTCATTAGCAACTCTTCGACCCTTCCTCTGAACTTCTCAATCGTTTTTCGACCATAACTTCAACAGCTTTCATCTTAAATTCCTACCGCCCGAGGCTCTTCTCACCCGTTTGTCTGAAGCTCCCCGAGACCTGTGGTCCACTGCTCATCCTTCGTCCACTGCTTTTTAAGACCTTTTACATCAACACCACCTCCAGAAAGCTTTCGCAGCGAGGGTGACTCTTCTGGCATTTTCCTTTCAGACCTTCTCAAAGCAATGGAAACCATCATTCCAGACTACTTTCTCCTCCCCACAAACCAAGGAAAGCTGATGTCCCATCTTTCGTTCTAAAAGACAACGACAAATTGTGGGCGGCCCCGCGCCGTCCCTCAAGCCGACATACTTAACACGGCTGATGATGCACTCTACATGAAGCTTTCATCAAAACCGAGTCTACCTTCTCCTGGCTAAGGGGGAATCCTTGGAACTTCGGAAGGATCCTCCTCAACTTAGCCTAGCTGCGAAACACGGTTTTCTAAACCTTTTAGCAACGACTCCACAAACCCACTAAACTTCGGCACCCATCCTCACTCTGCAATCTCTCACCATCAAAACAAAATGAATTTTGGTTCAACACTTCACAAACCAAGGGAAGGTGATGTTCCATCTTTCGTTCTAAAAGACGATGACAAATCATTTGGCTTGGGCCTCCGGGCCGTCTCGCAAGCCAACGGTCTGAACATGGCTGGTAATGCAATCAACGTGAAGCCTTCATCTGAACTGAGCCCGGATGAAATCAAAATGCCTTGCTCCTAGCACACCAGGTTTTAAAAAATAATAAATGCAGTTTGTTTGAAAAGTCCGCCGCTCGATGAAGTGGCTCACGAAAATCCTTTCCGTTTGGCTTGAGAATCCGGGCCGTTTTTCAAGCCGACGCCCTTAACACGGCCGTCACGATCTCCACAAGAAACTTTCATCTGAAACAAGCCAAGATGAAATCAAAACGCCTTTCATTCCACATACAACAAGTCTTCCAAAATAATAAAGCAGCATCTCGTACGGCAACACTCCAGTCTACGAAACGACATGCCCTTTCGGGGTCTAATCCAAAAACTGACCTCTCACCTTGACGTCTGACGCAAACCAAAGGAATTTAAGCTCACACAGCAACCGAAAAAGAAAATCCTTTCGCAGAAATCCTAATCTTTCATCATGGCAACACGCACAACTAGGTCCTTTCGAGGCAAACCTCAACATCACCTCAACATGGTTAAAACTCACTGAGCCTCCAATTGGGCCCAACATCAACTTTCTGTCTCAAGGCCCTAAACACAAAAGTTTCCAAACTCACCTCTCTGAAAAGGAAAACTTTCGACATAACAGAAGTAAGGTGAAGTCGACAAAGAAAGGTGAACTCAAAAATACGGAAAGGGGGAAACAATGACACTCCCACCAAAATCATCGAACCTATACCACACGCCATGGCTGTTTGCTGTGACGTGCTTATCACGTGAATGGGCTAGTCCAATCAGACGGCCAAACAGCCGTTGTTCTCGTTCGTCATTGGCTAACTCATGGTGACGTCACGGCAAACAGCCATTACGCATGGTTTAAGGCACTTAAAAAAAAAAGAACTCGCCTTACTCCATTTGAGAAGATAAAAAAAAATCAACCATCACATCCACAAATCAATCAACGTCTCAAAAAAAAATTCAATGACAATAAACTGAACATCGAAGGAAACTGTACATCATCAAACTTGAAGTAAACAAAACGGATCCTCTTCAATCAACAAAGTAATCTATAAGCTCAGTCAACCACCCAAATCTCATGACTAACCAATGCAACCCTATAAAAATGATCATAACATTACTAATGAATGGGAAAGACATTAAAAAAAAAAGTTAACTGAGATTCCAAAATCAAGGAGTCTGTGACTCCAGGTGTTTCCAGATTGAAACCATAGGGTACTAGCCAAGGTGGTGCCCATCGCCAGTTTTGATGAAGTCTTCCTGTTAATGCACAAATTAACAGGTAATATTTTCGATCGGTAATTAGAAAGACAAAAATGCTGGGGGCCACTGACTAATTTTTGTTTCTATTGGAAACAGTTAAGAACATTGGGTGTGAGAAAGAAAATTGCAAGAGTATTATTTTGATCTTTTTGAAGCGGGTGGGGGGGGGGGCGATACACTGCAAGAGAGAATTTTTTGATTCTCCCTCCTGACTAAAATTGCTGCCCGACTGCCGACTCTTCTAGTAAATTGATTCTAGTGTCGTCCCGGTCTGTCCAACAGACGAAAACTGGGAATAAAGGTCTCTCCAGACAGAAGACAATTTCGTGCGAAGCGATGCGTTACTGCTTGTCTACAAGGTCAAAATTGCTGCAATCGTACGGTTCATGTTGTGTTTACGCACTAATATTGAAGTCTTTTTTGCACCATACTGCGACCCCGGGCAGCCGCGAGCAGCCAGTCTGGTTAGGGCTTAAGCCATCAGCAAAACTTCATACAGGAGAATGACGTAGTACAGTAAGCCAACTTTATGCACTTACGTTTCATTCAAGTGACGTGAACCGGATTGGAACCGGTGAACCAACCCATCTCCAGATCACTGCCGTACCGCCTTTACCGATATAGCCATTTGTCCACTGGCACTAAGGCCGTTAAGACGGTTCTACTAATAAATTTATATTCTGCAACCAACGTTCCCGTTATCTTTTGTAAACTGGAATCATACAAAAACCCCATAAGGTTAAGGGACCCATCAAGTTTTTGCTATAGAAAGTAGTGATATCAGAGCCAAAATGGCTGCCACCAAGTTTGTGGTCCGAACCGTGATCACTCAAGCTTACCTGACAACACCGAGGTGTCAGTTAAGATTGAGTGATCATGATCAGGGTTGGGACGGAAAACTTGGTGGCAGCCATTTTGGCTCTGATATTACTACTTTCTATAGCGAAAACTTGAAGGGTCCCTTTACCATTATGGGGTTTTTGTATGATATCACCCCTTTTG
>JAHWFP010043335.1:0-17005 GCA_023313725.1 Lithobius niger | reverse complement strand
GTAAAACCACTAGAAATTAATGATGACACCACAGATGAATATCAAGGGAATGTCGCATTGCATGTCGTAAATGGTTGTCAGTATTAAAAATAATCGCGTTTCTACCTTTTGACAGAAGCGCTTAATATCAGGGAGCTTGGACTATACGTAGCCTTGAGAAGGTGGGCCCACTTTCTATTCGCTTTACCGCGAGAAACCCTGCGAGATTTGGGAGCTGCTTCAAACGCGTCTGATGCCTCTGCTCCCATTTCGTGCCATTTTACTGATTCTTGCATCTCATTGGCTTTTGATTTTGCTGATGAATCGACACAAAATTGGACTAACAAACGAACGAGTACTCATCGTCAAACATAAGCCGGACCGCTCTAAATGTTTAAATTGTTTGAAAGTGCAATAACCTACCAGCACAATCGACAATGCGACTGAAGATCGCAACGTTTGTTATCAGACGGAGAGCACCGTCACAAGCGATCATCGTAAAAGCATGCCATTGTTTTGGTTTCGATGCAACGACTTCAGCTACACTCCCGTTTTGGGTAATCTGGTAAGAATTTGTCATTTTGTTTTAATAATGTATATTTTAACGTTCAGTAAAGATTGAGCGATGAGATATTTCATTATTATTCATTAATTTCATTAAAAACTACTCGCTAGTTGAAACAAACTTTTTTGTTGGTTTCGAAAAAGCAAGCGTCGTCTGCTTCGAGGATTGGTTTGGGAGCAATAACGTCATCAACTGAATCTCGCTCGTGTATACTTTACCACGGGAAATAGCTGTGATATAGCTCAGAATCGTTCAACCAGTGAACCGACCCGGTAGATAGTAGATGGTCCCTGCTTAAAATGATAGGTATGAACTGAAAAGTGCTAGTTGGTAACCCGGCTAATGACGGCATGTAACTGGTAAATAATAATAATAATAATAATATGAGGTTTAACCATACATAGATGGCATGGAGCAGGAAGGGCAAGGCCGCTTATTCCTGTCCAGTCTTTAACAGGAGTTAGCAAACGCGCATGTTAACCAGCGGATCCAGCACAAATTCTGGTCGTTTCAAAAAGCGCTTGAGACATGAATTCCTTAAAAGAGCTGTAAAGCTTTTCACAGAGGATGCACTCACGGTCTGCTCGGGCAAGGAGTTCCATGGGTGGATCACCCTCACCCCAAAAAAGTGTCTTCTACACTCCAAGTTTGCAGACACCACTGCCAACTTTAAGGAGTGACCCCTAGTCTTCGTAACAGGGCTGGGGTCAAAGAAAGGCATGTCGACAGCCAAGAAACCTCTAACAATCTTGAAAGTCATACACAAGTCTGCCCTCAGTCTGCGCAGCTCAAGTGACTCTAAACCAACCCGAAGGAGACGTTCACCGTAGGACAGGTCCCTCAGGCCAGGTAGCCGCTTTGTGAAGCCACGCTGCACCGACTCAATAAGATCGATATCCCTTAATAGGTAAGGTGACCAAACCTGACTTGCATATTCAAGAAGCGGTCTCACGAAAACCTTAAAGGCCCATGTCTTTACAAGCATGTTACCGGACAAAAAGCAACGTTCCACGATAGCAAGACGTTTAAAAGCTTTTGCAACTATAAGGTTGCAGTGTGTTGATGACTTTAAATCTGTTGTCAGGTGGACACCTAGGTCATTTATCTCGAGAACCCCAGGAAGTGGGAGATCATGCAAAAAGTAAGGACTAACGGTTTCCCGCCGGCCAATGTGAAAAACTTGGCACTTCTCAGTTGAAAGAGGGAGCTGCCATGTCCCACTCCAATGGGAAACAGCCTCAATCCCCCGGACAAGGGCGGCAGAGTCACAAACCCGGTCAACCACCTGTCCCCCCAGCTTAAAATCGTCGGCAAATTTGAACTGATATGTCGAAAGATGTTCACATTGAAGATCATTTAGAAAGATCACAAAAAGCAATGGCCCCAGTACTGATCCCTGGGGGACACCGCTACTAATGGTGGCAGGTCTCGAAAACGATTCACCAATCCTGACTCTTTGTGATCTACCGACGAGAAAAGCCTTTATCCACCCCAACAGGCAACCAGAAATGCCAAGCCATTCAAGCTTAAGAAGAAGCTTGGAGTGGACGACGGATTCAAAGGCCTTCTTAAAATCGAAGTAAATTACGTCTGATGGGACGACCACATCAAGGGCCTCGGTCCAGAGATCGAGACAGCGAAGCAGCTGGCACGTCGTAGAGCGGCCAGGCAAAAATCCGAACTGGTCATTAGAAAGGTGGCCATTTTTCAGCAGGATAGGTAACATATGGTTTTTAACTATCGATTCCATGACTTTACATGGGACGAATGTTATAGAGATTGGCCGATAATTCTTGAGGTCAGCGGGATCCCCCTTCTTAAAAATTGGGACGACGTTTGCAGTAGACCACATAGTAGGGATGGATGCATTGTCAAAAGAAAGTTGAAAAATATGCGAAAGAGGGACACAGATCTCGTTTGCGACCTGCCTATAGAAGAAAGCAGAATATCCGTCAGGGCCCACAGAGTGGCTAGGTTTTAAATGCATCAGGGCAGACCGCACAAGACAAGAAGAAAAAGTGACATCGTTACAGAAGCTCATCGGTAAACTCGAAACCGGGGGACCACATTGGAGTACATTATCATCCACAATACAGTTTGAAGCAAAAAAAGAATTTAAAAGATTTGCCTTATCAAGTTCGTCCGTAATATAATTGTTATTCAACTTTAGAGAGGTAGTCCACGCTTTTTTCCGGTCTGAAAGCGGTAAAATCGAAACAGAGCAGAAAGGTTTCCTTCTTTAATAATTTTGATCTCCTGTGAGGAACGCCAATCAGAAACAAGGTGATCATATTCCTCAACCAAGCAGTTATAACCAATACGGTCCTCCATTGTCTGTGACACACGAAGACGCCGCCACTTGACGAGTTTTCGCCTGGCAACCCTTCTGATATAAGCTGGCAAGCGAGCACCTATTCCACGCTTCGTGGTTGGCTTACCACGAGAGCTTCTGACCTGTTTATCAACAATTTCCAAAAACCTGGACCAGGTCGAGTCCACCCCATCGCAAGAGCGGAACACGTCCACATGCCAGTTCACTAGGCTCAATTTATTCCGAAGAGCATTGAAATCAATCTTACCCATGTGGGCAGGAGGTGGTAAATTACCAAATTCTGCGCAGTTGACAGAAAAAGTAACCATACAATGGTCACTAGTCCCAAGATGTTCACTCACATCAACATCAAAGATTAGAAGCTCATCCTGGGCGAAAATAACGTCGAGTATATTTTCACCACGGGTGGGTTGTAGGACAAATTGTGTAAGTCCCAATGGGCGGATTATATCTAAGAAATTTCGGTGATTCAAGTTTGATGCGGTAAGGTGGTCCCACTCCACAGTTGAAAGGTTAAAATCACCAACAATCACATTTTGGTACCTGGTATCAATGTTGGACACGATAAACTGACCCAGGTTTTCAACCGAAACGTTACAGTAACTGTTTGGCAAATACCCAAGGATAAATTTAAGGTTTAGACCCGGCATAATAATTGAAAGCGCCTCAGCCTTAGAGGATCTCACCTCACAATGGATGGCCAAATTTACCCGATACAGGACCGCCAAGCCCCCACCATGCGAAGTGCGATCAAAGCGAATTATTTCGTAGCCGAAGCGACCCACAACCATTGCGTCGGTAATCGACGGCTTAAGCCAAGATTCAACAATAAATAACAAATCAAATGAATTAGTCGCCAGAAGGGCAGATAAGTGTGCACCATTTTTAACAACACTCCGAGCATTTATAAGGACACAAGAAAGTCCACAAGTTTGACGAACACGAGCGGGGTTGACATCTGTGACAGCAAGACAGTCTGTGGGCGTATCCTTCCCAGTTAACACCATTAGTTTTCCGGGTGGCAGTGAAGTGAGACAATTTCGTTGTGAAGGCAAGCTTTGCCCTTAGCAGTGAGGTGGAGGCCATCACGTGCAGTAAGAGTGTTATCTGAACAGAGATGGGAATCAATGCAAACAAAATTATAGTTCTTGTCAACACAGAGTTGCCTCAGGATCATATTTGTTGTGGTCACCAATTCATCTTCCATGTGCATAGATTTGTGCAATCTTGGAAAAAGTCCAATGAAAGAAATAGAGCATTGTGGGCGAACAATTTTTATATCCCTGGCAATCTGTGCCAAGGTATTTACGATGGTAGTCGGGCTTTCTGAGTTTATGTCATTAGACCCAGCGCAGATGACAAAAGCAGTGTTTTCATCAGTGGAGGCAGTAAATTCTTTTACGTGCAAAAGTAACTGTTTAGCTTCAAGGCCTGGCCAGCACAAGGTGACAGATTTTAGGTTTGAGCTACCACGAAGAGACCTAACATGGGAGTCACCGACGATGACGGACTGGTTTGTCCACCCAGAAGCCTGCTCAGTGGCAGAACAGTTTCTCAATTTATTCATTTCGATGTGTTGATTTCTATGCTCGTTTTTCTTATCACACAGGGACGATACATTTTTGGACGGATTATACAGGGTGTCCACGGTGGCTTGGTTTTCAGTGGGCTCGGTCATCATCTTTGCTGATTTGGTGGCAGTAGAATTACGGCGATTTGAGTGGGATGCGTTTTTCTTCTTTCGGCGACTTGTTATATTAGGGTGAATCTTTTGGTCTCCCTCCTGAATTAGGTTTAAGCCAGCAGCAGCATCACTTACTCGCTCATTCGGTGACGATTTACAGGTAGAGATGTCCAAGTGTGCTGAGTGGAGCACGAGGTTTTCATCCGTGACAGACAGGATTGTTGAGACGCCGAATGTTTTGGTGCACTGCTGGTCAAAAGGCACGGTGTTGATCGGTACAGAATTGTGTTTTTGATTTGACACATACTTCTCAAAAGTGTTATCCAACTTTGCTTCCAATGAGGAGACAAGACTAGCGGAATGGGTTGCCAGAAATGAAAAAAAAATCAAAGCGCAGAGCGTTTATGTCGGCCCTGACCAGTTGAAGATGCGACTCCAGAAGGGAGTTTATTTCTAATACCAGCCCCTCCTGAGTCACCTCTGGCGTCTTGGCTTGATGAGTCTTTGCAAGAGAGCACTGAAGGTCAGAGAGTCTGCAGTCGATGGACAATAAGTCTAAATCTTTTTCAATGTTTGAGCAGTCCAAACGCATATTAAGTCTCTCAGTCGCAATTCGAAGGCCCTCATCATGAGGGATCAAAGTGGTCGGGGTGGATTCACAACGATCCGGGATATGGCATTTAATTTGGGAATCAATGGCATCAAAAAAAAATGGTTGATCTTCTATTTCTTGCTGGGTTGGGAAACACACGATTAACAAGGTCAAAATCCGTCATGCATGGTGAAGTAGAAAGATCCATTTTTTTTTTTTGAATTTTCAAAAATTTTCAAAAATTGTACGAAGTGTAACGTTCCCTCTAAGATTCCGTAGGAAGGCCCGCACGTCGGAGGTAAACAAGACCAAGTTCAAGCACACAGAAAACCGCCAAAACGACGACAAAATGTTAAAAAGAAGAACAAATGCGGAGCACAACACCTTTAGTTTGAAGAATCCAGGCAGTGGGTAGAGCGATGGGCCCAAGTACAAAAAAATACAAAAATACAAAAAAATGGCCCATGCCCCCCCTATCATTTTCCCACAGGTAAAAACCCATAAACCAGGCTTCCCACTCCGCATCATAACAAGTGGAAAAAATGCGCCCAATTTGTTCCTCTCTCGTCTTATCGCACCGGTTCTTAAACAACTTGCAATTGGAAAACACACCACTCCTAATTCCAAAAGTATAATTTCAGAACTTGAAAATTCTAGGGTACCCCCGGGGTATAGTTTTGTGTCCTTTGACGTGGTTTCGATGTTCCCCTCGCTTAGCCAAGAGTATATTTTAGAATGTATTTCGGAAAAACTACAAATTAACCCTGAACCACTTAACAGACTTGGCTGGGATATCCCTCTTTTTCTCGACGCAGTAAAACTAGTGTTCGCCACAACTTTTTTTCACTACGAAAATTTATTTATTATGCAAACAGATGGAGTACCAATGGGTAGTCCCATTTCAACCTTCCTGGCCGACATTGCACTCAATAAAATTGATGACGCTCTTTTACTTAAGTTTCCACACACAAAATTTTACAAAAGATTTGTGGATGATTCCCTGGCCCTCATACGGGATCATGATAAATTACCAATGCTGGAATTTTTAAATTCTCTTAACCCTTCCCTCTCTTTCACTATGGAAGAGTCTAAAAACAAGGCCATCCCATTCCTGGATATGACTGTCATTGTCACACCTGAAAATCTAGTCGAATTTACGCATTTTCGAAAACCCATGCATACAACTCGTTCCATGAATTATGCTTCCTTCATTGACCCAGCCCATAAAAATAATGTAGTTTCCAACGAAATAAAACGCATCTTTGACCACACCACCAATAAATTTCTCCTTGCTCGAGAATTTCAATACACACTGCATAAATTTGTTGAAAATGGATATCCTCTCCATTTGCTAGAAAAACTAATCGATCACCGTGCTCTTCTCAAACTTAACCCACCAAAACTCAAGCCATCCAATTTTATATGCCTTCCATACTTCCCCCATGCCACAGAAAACCTTAGGAAATTGCTGGCTCCCCAAAATCTGACTCTCGTCTCCACTGCAGCACGAAATTTAAAAAAACTAACTATGCCAAAAATTACAGTCGAGCAAAAAGATAAAACTAAACAAAAAAATGTCATCTATCAAATCCCGTGTGGTGAACCAACATGCACAGCAAGCTACATAGGAACCACGAAACAGGAACTTAAGAAAAGGATTTCATCGCACAAATCCAACCTTAAATACAAAGATAAAACCAACTCTCTTGTTCAGCACCAGATAAAGACAGGGCACACCCCAGATCTTCAAAATACGCAAGTCATTTTTCAAGAAAATAATTTTCGTGCACGGCTTAACTTGGAAACACTTTGCATCCTAACACAACGACCACCAGTCCATAATCATTTGATGCCTAATAATAAACAGTTTTCGGAATATATACCAATCCTTCACAAATTTGGAATCAAAAATTTTTCCCACCAGGGCCATCCCACATAAATAGCCACCACCGCCGCTCTACAAATCACTTCTTCCCTGCTTCGTTAGGGAGAGGTCGTCCCAGTTCAGCTTTTGCGCTGACTGGGATTCACTTTTTATATTTTTACATTTTAATTTTGCCTTTTACTGCTCTGGCTTGCCTTTCTTTAAAATGGGAAACCATTTAAGTGTATCTTGTTGACTTGTAGCTTATGCTATAAAATATTTTTGCTTGACAACGGGATGATAAATCCCGAAACGTCGCATTTTAATGTATACATGTGCACTTGCTGGCTTTTTAAAACATTAACTACTTTTAGTGCTTTTATTCTGTCAATTCTGTCAATGGGCCCAAGTAGTCAGCTTTTCAAGTTAGTAAGACGAGCGACATGCGATCGACTCGGCCAAATATAAAAATAAGTACTTGCTACGGAAGTGGAGGATTAGTTTAAAGCAAGGCTCATTCCTAATTCAATGGATGGCTAGGGGACCATACACATAGCATTACATATTAGGCGTTAGACTAATTTGGCAGCTTATTCTACTAACCCTCCTTTCAGCTCAGAGGTCCAACCGTTCAATTTGACCTCCCAACACTAAGTAGCTCGAGCCTTTGAATCTGGCAGCTTTTATAATTGCGAGAATAATAGGCTCTCACATGAGGTTTTACGTCACGTGACGGGCGAATGGTTCGATCCAGTCCTGACTAGTTGAACAATAGGAATCGCTCGTCACCCGGTTGTTGGCTTTGCGCCAACTGTCGTGTGTGTGCGGTAGTTAGGCCCTGTTATCGGCAAGGTGCCCTACGGAGTGTCAGCCGTAGTTTAATTGTTGCCATACATGTAAACCCGTTACATCCGGTGCCTTCCGAAACGTCCGAGATTTGCGAATCCAGTGAATCCAGTGGATTAACAAATCACTAAGCTAGATTTGCAGATTTCATGTGATTTGCACGAATTTACACCGATTTACACAGATTTCCGAGATTTTGCTAGATTTGCTTGATTTGCATGATTTTCAGATTTGTAGCTGTACACTGAGATTTTGCTTTACATTATTTTATTTCTTGTTGCACTGCTGTGCCACACAAGCTGTGCAGCAAAAGAAGGTTCATTGACAGTATCTGCGTAACAATAACAATTGTGCAATGATTACAGTTGTATTAATTTCTAGAGTTTTGAAAAAGGAATAAATGAATAAATTAAAAATATATATATGAATATGTCTCTGTAATAACAAGTTTGTATATGTATTTTGAAGATTTCCACCGATATTTGCAGATCTGCACGTATATTATTTGATTTTTATGGATTTCTGTTGATTTGCATGGATGTGCAGACTGACAGATTTATAGATACGCACCTATAGGTTTACATATTTACGCAGAGATTTTCAGCTTTGATATCAGTTGATTTGCATGGACTTGTATTGCTTTGCTTTGCATGGATTTATGATTTCTGCAGATTTACAAAAGATGTGCAGATTTCACGTGGATTTGCAAATCTTAAATCAGAAGTCGTACGAGATTTCAACTTTTGTCGTACCCCTCGATACGTCCGGTGCTAGGTGTGTACTCGGATTGCCGAAGTTGCAGTTACCGAACTATTTCTCATAAGATTGTAGTGGGTCAAGATATCGTTGTGACCCGGTGACCCACAGTTTTATGAGGTGACCCACTGAACTACCGACCCATTTGACCATCTGACCCATTTTAACCCACCGACCAAATTTGACCCACTGACTCACTTCGACCCACTGATTGTGACTGACTGTGATCCACTTCACTGACTTCATGAACCTCTATGGTTCAATCTCCAAAATTAGGCATTATGTGGTATTTTAAGATTACTGTAGGTTTTTCTATAAACAACGTGGTTACATGATGATTGAACGTGCTGTTTCATTCAAACATCGTTCAAACATGTTGTTTGAATGTTAAAAACGTTGTCTCAATTGCTCCTGGTGGACGGACGTTGGCATACAATAAACCCAAACTGTGTCTAACAGCTGAGAAAATTTATAGACATAAAATTCCTCAAGACAAAAAAGGAAGAGGTGACGACTAGACCGTGTGATCCTTTGTCCATTCACAGTCCTATGAAAGTTGTGATATTCACCCAAAACCAAAACTGGTATACGAGAAGCCGCCAAGTTTCCAAAAAGGGTCGGCCTTCGAAAGTAGTGATATCGTCCAACCAGGAAAAGGCCGCCAAGGTTAATCCTATTAGCCAAGTTAATTGCACCTACTAATACTTTGGACGCAAAATGACAACTTGAAGATTGCTACCACTAGCAGCAATGCACTAGTTTTCATTTAACTTTCGAACTATTAGTAGGTGCGATTAACTTGGTTGATAGGATTAACCTTGGCGGCCTTTCCCTGGTGGAATGATATCACTACTTTCAAAGGCCGACCCATTTTGGAAACTTGGCGGCTTCTCGTATTCCAGTTTTCGTTTCGGGTGGTAAACATTTATCACACGGTCCCGATATTCATATCGCCACACTAAAGTATGGTAATATAGGACATATCGCCACACTAAAGTGTGGTGTATGGATGCCATGCGCAGTAAAGTGTGGTGATATCACATGACGTGACTGTGAGGTGAATGGCGTAATTTTTACGATGACGCTTCCGTGATGTGCAACACGATAACAGACATCAGTCCATTGAATTGAAAATAAAAGCCTTTCTCGTACACCTTTTTTTTTAAAAAAAAAAGAAAGAAAATCCCACCTTCAAGCTAGATAACACGCCCCCCCTCCCCCACCTGCTTAAATGTTATCGGCCGTAATTATGCGATACAAAGTTTGCATAAACAACACATCTATTTTGTTTTTCTTTTCGAAGTTAGTGACCGTGCGATAAATTAATTATACCACCCGGGGTGAACTGTATCGGATTTATGAGCCGATGGGCGATAGCCCTTACATGGCCATTCTGCTCAAACTACGTCTCGATGGCGTCTAGGCTTTCGACCTCGACGTCATCTTAACGTATAGGTCTCGCAGATTGGCCATGTGCGGGGCATCGCCCATCAGGTGATGAATCCGATACAGTTCACCAGGGATGGTATAACTGTTACACATCTAACGTATCACCTACTTTCGGCCTGACCACTTAGCGTATTTGAAAATTGAGGCTCGTCACGAACTTGCCGGTGAATCAGATGGATCATTCGGGTACTGGAAAATGAGTAAATGTGAAAATCCGTACGATTTATTCAGACAAGTTAACAAAAGAACGGCGGAAAGTTTTTCTTCTCTAATCGAGTGGTCAACGTTTGGCACTCCTTTCTAAGCGAGACTCTTACGACTGCATCGTTGCTTAACCTCGAGAGAATTCTTGATGGGGTTAATCTTGTCAAATTTGTCAGATGGGCTTACTTTTGTTTTGGTTAGTGTGTGTGAGGAGGGATGTGGGGTGGGCGGGGGGGGGGCTGCACTACTGTTCCTGTACTTTTTGGTTTTGATCACGGCCACCATTCATTAGTTACATCTGTTTTTTTTTCTACTCTTTAAACTTTTTTTTAGCTTAGGTTAGGTATTAATGGAGGTGCCATTAACCATTTCTAATCATATTACAACTTCTGTGTACCCTGCAATAAATCTTTACTATTATTATATTATTATTAGCGGAGCGTACCTTAGCCTATAACGGACACCAAATTACAAAATTCTGGTTGGTTGCACTTTTGTAGCCTGGGTGGAGCCCAAACAAAAAGTCGGATTGGAATGAAAGTTTGCTACATAACTTGAAACCCCCCCCCCCAAAAAAAAACTATTGTTGAGCTCGAATTTGTCGTAAATTGAACAATTATTACATAAGAAATTACGATTTTTTCGGATTTATCGTTGTAACACTCACCATTGTAAATTTCGGAATCCTGAATAGTTAAGGAATTCCGACGAAACGTACACCAGGCTGGAGGTAGTCAAGTGAACTTTAAAAAACATACCAAATTAAAACATCGTTACTTCCTTGTAGCTGATAATTTTTTTTTCGACGTAACTCAATCAATATATATAATTACACAAGATCCGCAACGCAGCCATCTGCACCGCAGCAGCAAGCAGGACATACAATCCATCTCCGCCATCTACCGACGGAACGGCAAATTATAACAGTAGCAGCCAAGGCCAGCTGAGATAGTAGCTGCGCCCGGAACGCAACGGCCAGCAGCGCGAACATACGATGCCATCTACCGACCGAACGGCAAATTAAATGGGGGGGGGAGGAGGAGAGCAAGACGACGTGGAATGAGCGAGCGAAGCGAGCGACTCCGCTAGTGAAATAATATCATTTGATTGTCGCATTTTAACCACTACTGGAAGATAGCAACCATAAAAAAACAAAAGGATTCCGTTAACGTCATCATTTGAAAAAAAGAATGCTTGGAGAAATTAATTACCTTCAGCATGGCGACGAAACTGGCATTTACACTAGCGATGAGAATCCCAAATATGAAAACTAAATCGTCGTATCACGGCGAAGCGATAAACAGGGTGATACAAAAGTCTGGAGAAGCCTACTGTCATTCCAAATCTACTAAGAGGAGAACCACGAAAATGTGTGCACATATATTATAGGTCGGGGGACAAATAGTGATGCTAGTTTAAATGACTTCGGAACGGTCTTTCAAGATCATCACTATACTAAATTTTGAACTACACGTCGTAGAATAGAGGTGTAAATTTAAAAATTGTAAAGAACCGTAAGCTATAGTGTCCGCGGCCTATCTTGAGTTCCCCGCAGACCGAATCGATTGTACGTTTTCAGTAGCAGAGTGCCTTGTTGATATCCAAGATGGTTACAAAAACAATGGCGGCCGTCGATTAAAGCCACCCCCCTCCAGTAAGACGTAGCCGCTCACAAAATACTTGCAGGACTCAAGATACACCGCGCACATGATAATGCTAAAGCAAAAAAAAAAAAAACAGAATGGAAATCGGATCATTCGGTTTGGAGTTATCTTCAGACAAGTTATACCACGCGTGCACATCACGTGACTGGGCTAGTCCAATCAGAAGGCCAAACAGCCGGTTCTCGTTCGTCATTGGCTAACTCATGGTGACGTCACAGCAAACAGCCATTGCGCATGGTTTAGTCATAATAGCTTCACTGATGTCTTCGTGATGTCCAGCAGAGAAGGCGCCGTAACAAACGAAAGTATCACAGCAGTACGGGATACAGAAAGAGGTTTCCTACCTATCCAGAAACGGGTGGTGCGTTTTCCACAAAATTGGAAAGTGGTTTCCTGACGCATGCATACGTTCAGTTGCATTTGGGGAGGGGGAAAACTGAAAATGTGTCCTTGAGCGAGGAAGGGAGAGGGCAAGACACATTAACGGCTTTAGGCAATGTTATTTTATTTAAAGCAAAGGGAATTATTTAAGTTGATTCGTTTTATTACCCAGTCATGTCAAGCACGTATTGTTAGAATGGGAATATTTGTCCAAATGAGCGTTGCGTGTGCGCTTTTTCGTCATGACATGCAGCAAACCTTTGCAATCCCCACACCATGTGTACCTGAGCTAATGCGTGCTTTAGGAAACCACTTTCCAATTTTGTGGGAAATGCGCCACACGTTTCTGGATAGGTAAGAAGAAACCTCTTTCTGTATCCCGTTACTGCTGTGATACTTTCGTTTGGTACTGCGCCCTCTCTGCTGGACATCATGAAGACATGCAGTGAAGCTTTTAAGACGAACTTGTCTGAAGAATAACTCGTAACCTAATGATCAAATTTTCATTCTGTTTTTTTTGTTTTTTGTTTTTTGTTTTTTTTTTGCTTTGGCTTTGCCTTACAGTTCTCTACAACTTTCCAATTTACACCACTATTCTACGATGTGTAATTCAAAATTTAGCATCGTGATGACTTTGAAGGACCATTCCAAGGTCATTTAAACTAGCATCACTACACGTCCCCCGACCCATAGCATATGTATGTACATTTTCGTGGTTCTATTCTTAGTAGTTATGGAATGGCAGTAGACTTCTCCACACTTCTGCATCACCCTGTTTATAAAACGAACGTAAACTGCAGACGACGTGTTTATTCCACAGCACGAAACAATAACATGTCTTCATCTAATAGTTTAAAGATTCCTTGTTGTCGCGTGTAGGCTCGATACCGTGGTGCATTAATGAATAGGCCTACCCTCAAACGCAGCTGCTACTTACAAAATTAAAATGACAATGACAACTAAAAATTAGGCCTAAAGGCTAAAAATTAGGCCTAAAGGCTAAAGTAGACCTATGAGAGCTAACACTTTTTGACTTACAATTTTGATGGTTACTGGTAGATTATAACATGGTTTTAAGATTATAACAGAGATCGCTGGTGCTGTGCGTGATAGAGGTGTGCGCCTCAATATTTTCGTTGGTGGCGTTGTTAAAGTTGCACTATCACCGATTGAAATGCGGCCGAAAATACCCTGGCGCCATCTTGTGGCATTGATATTGTTAACCTTTACGTCTTGCGCCCAGATGCATGAGGATGAATCAAATTTTCACTCAGTAATTAAAGAGGTCGTGGCTTGTTTGTATCTTTAAAAGAAATACCGGTGTGCACTCCTTCGCTTGGTGCAAGATAATGCTAGATAGTACTACGCAGCGCTAGATGTTGCTGGATTCTGCCCGATCGGTGATAGTGCTACTTTAATTATTAGACCAGCGGCAGCAATGTCAACCTAGTGAATCATTGATTATTGTTAAAAACTATCGCTACTGATGATTGTACATTGAAATATATGTAGACTGAGATTATAGGGTGGGCGTACGCTACGGGCCATGGCCCCCAATAACGTTTATTTCTTTCTCTCTCTCTACATATGATTGTTTGGCTTGTAGTTAAATGTTTTATTATTAACATTTCTAATCTATGGAAGGCACTTTGCGCAGCAGTAATTATTGTTGTAACCAATGTCAGAATTATTATCGGCGGCGGCCTATTTGAAAAACAAAGCTAAAATAAGACAAAGGCCTTCAAATAACAGCAGTACGTCACACCAAAAGGCAAAGATCCCAAACTTACCCGAGCATGAGTATTTCTCCCAGATTTTTAAAGAGCATTATGAAATATGGTAGTCATTAAAGTAAACACTAAATATAAATTTGAAATAAAGGCCTGTCCGCTCCACCTACAATAGGCCCAAAGCTTGTTTCCTAGTTATTATCAAAGACCTTTTAACAGGTTTAGTTAGATTTGAACCCCCTCCTCTATAAGCACGTGAACGTGTGCTGCACGTCGAATGCATTATAAATCAGTACACAAGCATGCTCTTACCGCAAGTTGGAACCATCGCTGAAAATGAAATAGGTTATTGTAGGAGCCGTGTTCTTCTCCCAGTTCATGTTACGTCTTGGGAATATTGAAACAGGGGTAGTCTTCCCTAAGATGGCGACGTTCAATTTGCAACACTCCTTAACTAAAGTGACATGGCAGCACTAAAGTGACATAACAACTTTTTAACTATGACGTGGCAGCTCGTTGCAGTCAACGGAAACCGAACAACTTTTTAGCACATTTAATTTTTCAAGAGTTAGTCAAAAACCGTTGAGAAGTGGAACTCGAAATGTGGCTGGCCATGGAGGAATGCAGGGATTTGGAGTGCGGGGGTGGAGGGGAGAATGGGTGAGGGGGAAGAAGACTTTAGAATAGAGTCGAAGCAACAACCTTGGGCTAAGGATGCTTGCATTACCACAGCTAGGTCATGTTCCCTTCCAGTGTTACGAACAACATTTTTCGTAGCCAAGAAGGAGTAACAGCGTGGTGGGGGGTTGTGGTGGAACATGTTTTGTGTAGGAGTTTGGGGGGTGTGTTATTCACCACTTTTCGTCGTTATGGCATCCCCCGCAAATCCAGGCTCGTGTTAAAAGCCGAGAGATGAGTCGTACTCGTTCAGTTCAGTCAACGACATTAAGAATTGGCTTTGCTCAAATATCCGTGACCTTGGCGCCCTGCCAGTTCGTCCGACGTACATAGAGACGCACGAAAAACGGAAAAAGAAAAAAATTAAAGAAAACCCCCTTTGACAGAAATCCATTGGCTCCCCGTTCTCGTGCTCCCCTTCCCCCCGACTCATTTCCCCCTCTTCTCGTGCACCGACTCCCGGTCCTTTCTTTCCCGCTATCCCTTTCGGAAGTCTGTCTCAGCAGAATAAAAAATAATAATAAAACAATCGGAAGTGCGGCAGCATTTGAAGTTAAGAGACAAATTTGGCTGATCTTCATGATCTTGACTATCGTTTTCCTTCCTTTAACGAGATGCTGAATCGTTCATTAGTGGATGCATTTAGTGTTCAGGCGTTCATTTGCAAACATATTTTTCTTAATAAGTTCATTTCACAACTGATTTTAAAGAAGAAATAGTGCGATTTGAACTTGAATCTGACTGTATAACAATGGCAGCCTTTTTGCCTGCACATTGTGACTGTCGCGTCTATAACGAGCACGTAGGATAACCTCTGACCAGTAACAAGCATGGTTTCAATTAAACTTCAATTAAATATTTTCGGAGAAAGGCAAAAGTTTGAACAAATTTTCCAAAACTTATATATTTTTAGAGGTTGATGTTTGCATCGATTTTAAGATTTACAGCAACTAAGATCATAATTTACAAGCATCCCTTCCGATAAGGAGCGTAACGTCCGATAAGGTCAAAGGATCAAAGGATTTTAGCGAGCGTTAACCGCACCCGGTCATCTGCCCGACGAAGCCCTAAGGCCCTATGTCTGCAACACCCGGAATGGATTCTCAGGAGGTCACCCACCCAAGTACCAATCGGGGCCAATGATGCTTAACTTCGGTGATCTGACGAGAACCGATAAGGATAATCAGTACAACAATGTCGAAGCCTTACAATGGCCCCAAAAGATGAAGCGGAATCAGTCAATCTTTATTGAGGGTAACGATCCGAACCCAAGCACCCTACATGAAAAAGAAAATCGAATAAAAATAAAATAACTTACATACTAACACCCGCAGACCCAATACAAATTAATACACCAATGTGCATACGAAGGAGTATACGAAGAAAATGTGAAGAAATGGGCTTCAAACAATGCCTTCCAAATAGGAAGAAAACAGCTTCAATAGATCCTAACTATTAAAGCCGAGTTTATAGTTTCAAAGTTGGTTGAGTAACAGTCACTGCATGCGCGATCATTGTTGCAGACTTACCCCTTGGCATAACACTGCTGTAATGCGGAGAATGTAGGGAAGGATACCAATTATAATTAAAACTAATAGAAGGGAAACTATAATTTAAAAAAAACAAACAGAAGGTACAGCAAAGGGAGGGTTGAATTGGTGTGCACAGTATATATCCAACACAAGAGATAAAGGTAAAAGGATAGGGAAACATGAAAAAAACCGGAAATTTCGAATGAACGTCTTTTCCAACTGATAAAGGTTAAAAAGGAGCCACATCCTTTAGAAGCAATGCTTCAAACAATGCCCTCAACGTATTCAGCCATAGCAAGAGTGTATACATCATACGCTTCTGGTCACAGGGAATTGTATGGCCCGCAACAAAGGCAATTACTAAAAATGCAGATGCTGTATTCACAAAGTATTAGAGGAAGCCCGTGCTATGCACGAGGCCGGTCATGAATTAAGTTTACAGACCCACTTTTCCTGACACTCTTAAAGGGTAATTACGTCCATTTTGACATGCATGTTTGACTTTTGGATCACTTACAACTAAACACAGGATTGTAAACAACTAAATTGCGGTAAGAATACGTTACTTACGTCCGATATAACAATTTAATTACTGCTTCACCAAAACACGACACGGAGATCGCCATTGTTTTGCGGGAACGCTCAGAAATTAATGCCGACAGATGTCACTTTTCGATTTCGACTCGCAGCCGATTGAGATAGCTGTATTGACTGTGAGGAGCTCAAGCGTCTGACGGCCTTAGCTGGCC
>JAHWFP010043332.1:0-18148 GCA_023313725.1 Lithobius niger | reverse complement strand
CAATCTTTAATAATACATTTATTTTACCCCTACAATAAATTATATTTGCATTTTTTTGCTAAAAAAATAATTTGGAAATTTTTTTTTCGTTCGTTCTTTTTGAGCGTCTACGCGTACACGTGCTTCCGTGACATGTTAACTTCCAACAAATTAAATGTATGTTGTTAGCTTTATGCTATAACTTATTTATTTATTTATTTTTAAATTAATTTCATTGAGCCTTAAAAAAAAATTAAAATTGAAAGAAAAAAAAGTTTTTTTTGCAAAATTTTGTTCTAGCATTAAGTAAGCCCTCAATGTGTAAGTTATTCTGGAGCAGATGTTTGTAGAGATGATTGTAATGCTATAACTGGTTACTTTTTTATTTTTCAAAGAAAATACGAAAATTTGTTAAGTTTCTGTTTAAAGAAAATATCGGCAATCGCCAATCGGCATCGGCCAATTGATTAAGTCATGAAATCGGGAAAATATCGGCATCGGCCAGTCAGGGAGGTTAATAAATCGGCACAAAATCGGCATCGGCTAATAAATAAGATTTAAAAATCGGCGTAAAATCGGCATCGGTCAATCGGCAAAATTTTGCCATCGGTCGACCCTTATAACAGTGGACTCTTCCTTAGCTCCTAGCACCTGCACAAGCCCTCCTAAGCCTCCTCCCTTCTTCACAGCAATTAAAAGGCTGTAAAATTTGGTCTTTCAGAGATTGTTCAAAAGCATTGAATTTTCTGTAATAGATGTCCAGAAAGGTTAGAAAATTGATAATGCTTGATTTAAAGCCCACCCCCCTATTTTTTGCCAAATTAACTGCATAAGCCCATGGGCATTTAATCCAAGATTTACGGTGTGCAAAATTCTTATTAAATACGTCTTGCCCATTTTCAAAAAAAAGTAATTTAAAATACTGTGAAGCTGATGTTAATTTGCCAGCATGGAGCAAAAAGAACAGCACGGGCCTAGCTTACAGTACCGCATTGCGAAAACCAACTACAGAGGCAGAAATGAATGCTCTCAATCCCTATCCAACAGGCGAAATTTAGGTGCAGTCAATGCAGTTGAAGAATTCTTTAGAAAATACACAACTGAAATACAAAGGATCAGAATGTTTGGAAATCAGAAAATAAGAATTATACAATTTATACATCAAATGATCACCTTCTATAATTCTAGCTGAGCCTTCAAGTAAAAAGAAACACCTCCTCCCCTTTTGCCTTCCGAGAATAAATACGCATCATGACAACAATGCCAATTAGCAAACACCAGCTGTAAGATGAAGACTGAAGATTTAAGGATTTGTCTCTGTTGTTAACACTGGCGTTAGTAAGGGTCAGCCTAGGGCCTCTGTGTTAAACTCTCAACTTTGACCGTCAACTGCACTGTTTTACAGTTTAGCTGCAATTCTAAAATTGACACGAATTAATAAACAAAAACAGAACATTAAATGTTTAGAGTAAGGGTCTAAAAGTCAAAACCTAGAAGCAACACGGACAAGTTTACGTTTTGTACGCTTATATTTCAAAGTAAAGGATATGTACCATTCCAATATCCTTGCAAATTTTCTCAGTCAGGTTTTTCTGGAGTTGGAGGGGCTCAGAACGACTGTCTTCATCAGGCTACCACATCAGCACTTACTTCGTCGTGTTCGTTCGTCTGCTGCCATAGCCTCCGTAACTTGCAGGCCAGTACATCACTTCTCCCACAGCAACTTAATAAACTCTCCTCTCAGCAGGAAATGAATGTTTGGGTTTGAAGGTCCCTGGATATTCATCAGCACAGCCTTCTCTTGGCTGTGGTGTTGAATAGCCAGGGATTCTAGGCTTCTCAGATGCACATCATTGTTAGAGTTGGACTTGAGGAGTGTCACAGTGCCTTCCCAGTTGATTCAGTGTCGAGTTTTCTTGTGATGGACTGCTATGCCATTTGTTACAACTTCATTCCTGGTGTCTGCCATGTGCTGCTTGACCCTCGTGCGTATACCTTTTCTTGTATCTCCCACATAAACGGCTTCACAATCCCCACATGGAACTCTGTAAACGCCTTCACGGGTGTTCTTAATGTGCTTAATGTATTCTTGAGTTAGGCTATCCACCCGGGTGCCTAAACCGAATGATTGGTCGAGCAGTAGGCATGAAGAAAGCAGGAGTGTGGATGGCAGACCACCGACACAAGATTAAGGATACGGAGGAAGGACCAAGAGTGGCAAGCTACGTATTTGGAAGGCGTTACGGACAAAGTTCAAGGTATACTTGGGAAAAATGGTTTTACATCATACGTCAAGAACTCAAAGGGCCTGAAGGATCACCTGATGAAAAAGTATGCCTAATTGCCTATCCTGATGCCATAACAAGAAAAAGAAGTGAAGCCCTGGAGCACATTAACAACACCTGTGAAGGCGTTTCGAGAGTTCCATGTAGGGATTGTGATGCCGTTTATGTGGGAGAGACAAGAAAAGGTACACGCACGAGGGTCAAACAGCACATGGCAGACACCAGGAATGAAGTTGTGACGAATGGCATAGCAGTCCACCACAAGGAAACTCGACACCGAATCAACTGGGAAGTCACTGTGACACCCCTCAAGTCCAACTCTAACAATGATGTGCATCTGAAAAGCCTAAAATCCCTGGCTATTCAACACCACAGCCAAGAGAAGGCTGTGCTGATGAATATCCAGGGGCCTTCAAACCCAAACATGCAGTTCCTGCTGAGAGGAGAGTTTAGTAAGTTGTTGCGGGAGAATTGGCCTGCAAGTTACGGAGGCTATGGCCTCGCGCCGCATTCCAACTAACGAAAGCAGACGAACGATTACGACGAAGTAAGCGCTGATGTGGTAGCCTGATGAAGAGAGTCGTGTCGAAAATTTGCAAGGATATTGGAACGGTAAATATCCTTTACTTTGAAATCTAAGCGTACAAAACGTAACCATGGACTCGAATTTTCAAAGTAAGCGATGTGACATTTTTAATTTGAACACGGGCACTCTTTCACATTCGGGGTGTAGGTGTAAAATTTTGTCAGTTAGAGCTTGGTAAGCATTAGACCCTTACTACCCGGTGGTCAGAAATAAATATATTTTGGCGAAATACTCTAAATCCTCTTACAAAGACCCATGTGATGATGCAGTGGTAGGGACGGGTCGCAAACCGAAACCGAATTTTCGGTTTTTACTGAAAACCGAAACCGATTTGGATTTTGTGTCGGTTTTTCGTACGGTGTTCGAAAAATCAAAAATTGATTTGTTTTTCTAATTTTTTTTTTTTTAAATAATTATCATTTTCTACGTATAAATGACAGCAAAGCTCCTAATCATTAAAAAGAAAATAGTGGAGAAAAATGATGCCACAGCTAGACCCAAGGTCTATATGACGCTGCTGAAAGTGACAACAGGAGTGAGTCAGAAGCTAGTAATAGTACTGATACAAGAAAAAAAAAATTAGAAATAGCTGGTTGGGGTGGATGGTGGCAAAAACCGATACCGAAACCGAAACCGCGGTTTTGTGAGCGTAAAAACCGAAACTGGACCGAAGTCAAAAAAATGAAACTGACCCATCCCTATGCAGTGGTAGTATGGTATACATTTCCAGCTTTGCTTTATGTTGAAAATTATTTTTCGATTTAGTAACAAGACAGCATATTCGCAGCAGAGAGCATTAATTTGGTTATCCTCTGCCATAAATCTACGAAATACAATAAAGCAGCAAAAGACAAAATGCCAAACTTCACAAGAAAATTGTGTTTTTAACCCTTTATTTCGCGGACGCTTACAAGAACTTTCATCTTCATTTCCTCGTGAAATTAACCAGTTTCCCCACGATTTTGCATCACCGTTTAAATTATGTTGTCTGTTCGTAATGAACCATAGCAAGATTTTTTTTAATTCGAAAATGTTAAGGTGGCTTCAATACCATGCCTTCAAAAATGTAATTAAACTGCTTAATAATTATGTTTCAGTAATTTGAAGTATGAGATATGAAACGCGTAAAAATGCGTTTGTGTGAGAATAATGGAGAAGCGTATAAAAGCGTATCTGTGAAGGAAAGGATTAAATTTCCATAACAATATTCTAAGAACAAAGAAAACTTGCTACAACCATTCATACACACGTCCTATCCGAATAGACTAGAACTAAGCTAACCACCGGATAGTAAGGGTCTATTGCTTACCAGCCTCTTACTGACAAAATTGTACACCTAGATCCTGACTGTAAAAGCTTGTCCGTGTTCCTTCTATGTTTTTACTTTTAGACACTTACTCTAAACATTTAACGTTCCGTTTGTTTATTAATATTATCTTGGGATGAACTCAAATCGTTGAAAAACCAGCAACCAGCAAGCAGCGATAACGGTGGTATTTCAAAGACATAATGCAGGAAGGTTTTCGCTTTTATCATTAGTGCAGAATACAGTTCATATCCTACATTAATTTTCGGTAGAAAGTCCGTTCAACTTCATCAGAATGACGCACAAACCAGTAAACGAGAAATATGTCGCATGCTAAGCTGCCATTACAGCGCGACATTTGAATTTTGACACCTCTCCATGTGACATATTTCTTCTTTTACAATTTGTACAGCATTCTGATGAAGGTGAACAGACTTTTCACCAAAAATTCAAATAGGTTCTGAACTCTAGTCTGCACTGGGGGTAAACGTGTAAAAAGCTTTTTCTGCGTAATGAGCTCTAACATTGCGAAAACCAAGGCAACAGTCAGCTAGTCGTTTCAATAGTAATACAGTCATAAATAGACCACAAGAATGGACTACAATGGCAACAACAATCGTCAGGGAGGAGGAGGGGGGGATTTCTTCCAGTAATGCCAACGCAACCCAGTGCCATTTTAACACGACTCAACATGAACTACGTTGTTTTCTATAAACATAATGTGCTGCACTGAATCACCAATCTGCTATCGGCAGCATTCTAAAGGCCTTGAAGGGGGAAATGATGGGTTTGAACATCAAAATAGGTCTACTTTCAGCTAAAATGTTGGGAAATAAAATAATTTTTACTGATTTGGGATATTGACCCGAGATCCTGTACCTGGCCAAACTGCTCTCCAGATTCGGTCAGTCCCAAAAGTGTTTGGAACTTGCAATTAATTTGTGCAGAGGAAGTAATGTAAGATAACGCCTGCTGTTTTTTTTTTTAGCTGTCCATTCAAAGAATTTGGTTGCAATTCTGCACATGCTGGTGGCATTGGCTCGTCATTTTCGTGCTCCAGTCCGTCTTCCGGAAAATGTTGTTATCAACTTGGTAGTGGTTCAGGTACGACCTAATCATTAAATAGATTTGAACAATGTACTTGTTTGTGTTCATGCGTGCTTGTTGTTGCTCACATTTTTGCCCCTGCTAGTAAAGCCCTTGTGTACTAGGTACCGTTTAAAATTGTTAAAAACTACAGTAAGAATATGTTTAGATTCACAAAATAAAACATTAGGCTTTCTGGAATTACTTTGAAAATCCCTGGAAACATCTTGAACACGGAAATTGCTCCTCACGCTCACTTTAAAAATCAGGGTACTGTTTTTTATCAACAACCTCCATCAGGCACGGTCAAGACTAACAAGGATGTAACTAAAGAACTCATTTTTCTTCACCGTGCCTGATGAAGATTGTTGATAAACATATGAAAATTTCATGATACAGACAGTATACTGTTTTTGAAGGTGAACGAGTGATGAGTAATTTCCGTGTTCGGGATGTTTAGCTTCCATCGCCTAAACAGGGCTTCCATTTGTCATTTGCATTGGTTGGATTTGAATGACATATCATATTTTGCAATCTTATTTAAGTCATAGAATGACTAAAATAACGCATGTTTTGTGTTAGTACACTCAAATTTGCAACCAAAGTAGTACACTAGTAATGCGCAGAAATACAGAGCCAAAGTTGATGGGGACTTGGAAACCATTGATGTTTAAATTGATGCCCAAACAGCTTCATTGCAAGTTGTGAAAAACTAGCAATTCAAGGAAACGTAGAATTGTGGAAAGTGACCAAAAAAAGACCATCATCACCTCACTCAATGATGAGTACAGGGCGAGAAAGACAAGCTGTGTTAAAACAGGCCCTTTTCAGCCTACCTTAAGAAAGATACTGTATTCTGTACATCCTGATCATGATTTCCGAAAAAAAATTTGGTGAAGAAGCAACTGTGTGTGTTTAAATGTTGACTAAAAAAGAGATCTTCACAGGGTTCGGTTTTTGTCACGGAGATTGACAGCACATTAGGACATATTCTCTGATATTGTCAAAGCAAATTAGAAACATTACACACTGCTTGTCGGCCATGCTGGAGAACTGCCTCGTTGCTAAGGGATACTGCCATAGGCAGTTCATAGATGATGCTCTGCAGCAGGGAGCTTGAGGAGAGGCCAGAGAGAGTGTCATAGTAACAGGCCTTAGGAAACCATACAGTTGCCTTAAAAGATGGTTAAATACAAGAAGAATATGTTAATTTGTGACAAATTTGTCGTAAAAGTAAAAAAAAAATGGCAAGAGTGGGAGCCCGAAGTACGAACTAATATGTTGTACATGTGCAATTCATTTTCTGTATTTGTGATAACAATTAGGTGCAAGCATTGATTAAATGGGCCCTCTAAAGACCATGTAAAGTTCTTTTTTTTTTTTTACTTATTTACTTATTTTCGTTTCTTTAAGAAAAGAGAAGGACTCTTGCAAACTCGTACTGTTCCAGAAGAAATTACTGCAACATACGAGTAAGTTGGGTTTCTTTAAATTTCGGTTTTGTTTGATTTACTCTTATTTTGTGTATATGGCATGTATGTGTCTAATATTTCTTAATTTTTTTTTCTAGTGATCTCGGACTGCGTTTTGGTAAGCCATTGTAGTTTCCTGAATTCCGTAAAGCATTTAAACAGTACGTTTTATTGCACATGTCGTTAAATGCATCCATTTTTGTTGTTACTTTCTATGAGTAACTGCAACCACCTTTGTCTGTTTGGTCTGTACCAGTCAAAAGTGATCATAGCCATTGGTGAGTGCCAGTGGCGCATCCAGTAATTTTGTTTGGAGGGGGCAAAAAATATGAAAGTGGGTCCGAAAGCTAAGGCATTTTTAACAATGTCAGTGATTTTTACCTGTTTTTAAGAAGCTTAATTTGAGTTCTTAATGGCAGCAAATTCCGTACTTCTTTGTTCAGCTTCAATGCAAATAATTTTTAACACTATGGGTGGGTGGGTGGGGGGGGGGGGCAGAGAGGAAATACTGGCTCGGAGAACGAATTTGGGTTGTTGAAAGCCGTGTAATCTGAACCAACGTTATCTTTCTTGATGCGAAAAATAGGTGCCTCCTACTATCAGTAGAAGAAAATCCGAAGTGCTTGAAATTGATCATTTTTACTGTTAATGTCGGGGTTCTTGGGGGGGGGGGCAACTGCCCCCGTTTGCCCCCCTCTGGGTGCGCCACTGATGAGTACCATACAGTTCAATGCTCAAATTCCCAAACTCAAAAAAAAATTGAGCTTATATGGCCTTCCCACCAGATGGCGCTACATATATGCCCTACCTAGCCATCTTCGATCTCCACAATGGTTCTGTTGAACAATAACAGGTTCAGGGAGAGCAGGGAAGGTCGGTGTTACTATTAAAGCTTAGTATTTTAAGATAGCAGATACTAAATTTCTTGCTATCTGCTAAATTATTCCCTTTAGTATATATATGGTACAATATATTTATATAGGGTGATCAGTTAATTTGTTACCCAGCTTGATAGCTAAAGTACTATCGTAAATTGTGTATTAAAAGCCCAGTTGAAGCTAAAGCCCACCCCCTAAAATGCTGTAAAGTCAAAATCATGGAATAGTGGAGTTAAAGCCCACCCCTCAAATTGTCGTTTTTCTACGAAAAGTTATCTAAAAGTTATCTAAAAGTTATATGATGTGAATAAAGATAGTACTGCTTGCTATGTTTACTGGCCCTTCTCCCTCCCTATGGTAATAGTGGACTCTTCCTTTAGCTCCTAGTACCTGCACAAGGCCTGGGCATCTGTCACCTAAGCTTCCTCCCTTCTTCACAACAATTAAAAGGATGAAAAATTGGTCTTTCAGAGATCGTTCAAAAGCTTCGAATTTTCTGTAACAAGATATCCAGAAAGTTAAAAACTTGATAAGGTTGATTTAAAGCCCGTTCCCCTATTTTTGCCAAATTAACTGCGTAAGCCCATGGGCGTTTAATCCACGATTTACGGTACTGAACGATATGTTATGAGGCCAAGAGGGGCTATTGATTGGACAAGAAATGGATGACCTTGCCAAATGTTATCAAGGCCATTCAACTGTTAACTTCTTAGATATGCATCACACACCATGAGTCAAATGGCTTATTTCCTCCATGATCACTTAAATTCACAAAAAAGACACTCTCACAGTCTTGCTAATTTTCAACAGTACCCCTACTGTCTTCATCAGGCCCTCCAAACTTCAATTTAGGTCTCTGGTTACATCCTTGCTTGTTGTCAGTTGCTTGGATTTGAATTTGGCAGTTATCACAGCCTCCAGTATTTGCAAGGCATGGCCTACATTGTGGCCTCCCATACTTGCAAGGCATAGGTCCAATCTGGCCTCTGTTGATTCTCCACTTGTGCACCAACCTCTCTCCTAAGTCTTTTCCTACTAAGTGTCCCACGTTGGGGTGTGATGGACCCTGGATATTCATTAGGGGGATCCCATTCTTTTCATGGTGTTGGATGGCAATAGATTCGAGGCAACAAAGATGATTGTCCCGTGCCTGATAATAGCGTGTAAGCGTAGAATTTAATAACGCACAATTGTTATACGATAAGGCTTCTGGCTGGTTTCACCCCTTACATTATTTGTATAGAGCGCATCCATGTGATGTGCGGGTGAGGGACAAAGGGGCAACAAGCCCCTGTGTCACCACCAGTAAGTAATTAAGCACAGCCACTTGAATTTTCAAAGACTATCCTGTCTTCTTCAGAAGAAGAACCTCACAAACATTTAGCGAAAGTCAAGTATGCTACAATCGAATCAACGAAAATTGAATCCACGGTGTGCTTCCGAAGAAGATTCAAGAAGCACTTCCGAAAATTCAAGTGACTGTGTTTACTTACTTACTGGTGCTGAAAGTGTAAGTCTGTATTTTCTAGTTAAGAAAATCTGTTGTGAGGTCTATTGTGCGCCACTGTCAATGCCGATTACTGACGTTTAGACAGTTTTCAGAGATTGCCTTATCGAGTTTTGTCACCAAGAACCAGATTTCTCAGTTGTTGTTTTTTTTTTTTTTGGCCTATTTGAGTCAAAAAATAAAATAACAGCGTTGAAATTACCTTTCATTTGGCGCTACTGTCATCTTTGTAGGGGCCTTGTTTCAAGAGGAGTAGAGGCATAAACATGCACCCAAACACATCGTACCTTTTTAATAATGTAGGTTGAATATGCAATATTGTCGTCTGATCTGTCACTTAGGCCAAAAAAAAAGAGTGTTTCTTACTATCTGCAAAATTACTTACCTTCAGTTCTTATGCTAAATTCGCTAAATTTGGCTTTTCCCATGCTCAAACTCAAAATTCATAGATTTTTGACTTCTCCGTCTGTTGCGTGTTTTCACCGCCAGGCGCGCTGCGCAGTATACCTGCTGCAGCCACCTGCCTCCCGTGGGGAAAACCCCATTCGCTTTTGAGCACGCGACAGTGAAGGTCGATAGTGCGGCTGTTATCCCATTCATGATGGCGGAAAAAGATCGTGGAGACGACAATGAATTGGTGGAAACGGGCAACGAAGAATTGGACAATATTAACGAATTGTTGAAAGGAGGAAATTACCCATCTTGCACATGCCAAAAGACACCGAAGGACCTACATCCATTATGTCGGAGATGCCGGCGGTGCAATTTTGTTGACAATCTATGCGACTTGTGCGAATTACACAAACCTGAAACAGTGAAGAAAGTGCTCTATACTTGGAGACATTCCGATCAGAAGAAAGATCAACTGAAACGGAAAAAGAGTAAGGCAAGTCTAGATGACCGATTGGCAGGTATGAGCCGGGACCCAGATGCACCCATCTTCATGAAAGACCTTGCGAGTGCGAGTTCGGACACGACGGCTGATTTCGATGGATTTGAGGACAACGAAAAGTCGGTTTACCCAGAACGATCCTTGGGACACTTGGTAACGGCGGCTCGTGAAACGGCGATTTCTGTGGTGGAGTCGAGATCGGATAAAGTAGAACGAAACGTCAGTGCTAACGTAATGACCCATGTTGACGCTAGGATGAACGAAATGCAACAGGCATTGCAAACACAAATAACAGGACTTATTGCCAGTGTAAACGTATTAATCGCAAACAGTGCTTCACAACAAGCTCAGGCTACACAGGATAGTAGTGATAAGACAGTAACACTTAACAACGACCTGTCCGTACAAACAGCGACGGAGGGCAACAACGGAAAGCAGAAGACAAAGGGTTCGCCGAACAGTGCAACAAAGGGTTCGCCAGCGATCGGGGAAAAGGCGCCAAAATCAAGCAAGAAATCGTCTAGCAGTGAGGTGACTATTAAAGGAAAAGGTACGGGAAAACATTCTAGTGTAAGGCCACTCCAGTCCGCTCCCGAGAAAAGGGTAGGCGGACAGGGAAAAGATGATAAAAGTGGCAAAACCGCCCTACCCACACCCAAGAAAGGGGTAAGTGGGAGGGCTAGCGATGCGGACGCTTCGCTGCGAACCGGCGAACAAGCGTTCCGATCGCTGGAGGAAGTCGTAGCGGACGTTCGGAGGAGCGGTTCGCCGACGGTTCGCCACGAAGTGGGAACAGGAGCCAGTTTATTATCAGCACGACCACGTGGCAGTAGCGAACCATTGGTCCGCAAGACGATCAGAAAGACGGGCGGTTCGCTAGCGATCATTGATGCACGACGGGAAGACACCAACGCTTCGCCAGTTCGCGAACCGGGTCGGCAAGGCTACACTTCGCCAACAAGGACCGCACATCGCCACCAAGGTACGCATACATCGCCATTGAGAGCGGTGACGCCGTTTTTGGAACGCATGGACGGAAATGAGTCATGGAGACGTCAGGAGACGTATGACAATGAGAGCGAATACTATGCTGACGATAATTTGTGCGGACATGAGAATGAAGGATTCTATGAAGAAAATGAGGAAGAAAATTATGAAGATATCCGGCCCATTCTTAACAGGAAGAGGGGAAGTGATCTTATTCACGACAATCCGACCAAGATCAGGAAGGTACAGTTCAATGAGGATGCGATTTTCAACGAAAGGAGATCGTTTTCGGACGAACAGCTACAGACGGAAAGACAGTGGAGAGAGGAATTAGCTTGTAGGCCATTGGTGCAAGAATCTACCGACAACGAGGACCCTTTCGAAGAAGGACCGGGTCTGATCAGCTGGAAAGAATTTGCGGGTTTCACCCTTAAATACTTAAATGAAACTCCCTTCTGTAAACGGGCCGTTCCCATGGAAATCGACCCGGAGGACCCGCCCATGGAAACCTTGGCCAATGTGGGAAGTTCGAAGGTAACGCCGGTGCACCTTCCTCAATCGGCAGTAGCTTTCAGGCAACTGTTAAATAATGAATCTTTAACAAGGAAAGACTGTCAGCCAATTTCAGTGTCGAAACCCCTTCCACCCCATGACCCGAAAGCGGCCAAAATGTTTTTTACGGCGGCGGGAAAAGGAGCGCCACCAAAGAAGCGATACAAGACTTTCGCAGAAGCTGAATATATCACAGAAAAATTGGACCTGGAATTGGATTCGACTCTCAAGACACCAAGTTTTATAAAGACCCCGATGCAACTCTACGACAACGACGAAGCCCTACTGCGGTGCAGCATAAGAGCTAACTCTCATGCCGAGTTGGCTTATTCGGCGTCGGTGGCCGCAATCAAGTCACTGGTGGCGGAGCAACCAGAACTCAAAGAGAACAAAACTATTCGAGAATGCCTCCACATCATGAAGAGGGCATCGTCCTTTCAGCAGGACAGTTTAAACTGGTCCTCACGACTGCTCCTTAACACAGTGTTTCGGAAACGGGACGCTTTGTTGGAATCGGCGACAACGATTCCCACGGACGTGGCAGGAAAGTTGAGACTACTTCCAATCCATGGCGCAAAGGAGTTATTCGACGGCAAACTACTCACCCTTGCACCTGAACTGAAAGAGAAAACCAAGCCCGCAGGAACACCAATGCGAGGATTCAGAGGAAGAGCGAGACCCATGATGAGGACTTACTCCACGTACCCTAATCAGAGTTTGGGGTTGAATTCACAGGAAGGAAGAGGCAGGGGAAACTACAGAGTGGACAGGAAACCCGATCCACAGCCGTTTCGAGAGAGTGCCCCATCCCAAACCGGAGGGAGGGGCGGAAGTAATTTCAGAGGCAGGGGTCAAGGAAGGGGAAGAGGAAGAGGTCGCAAACCTGGAGGTAGATATTGACATGAAGGAGGAGTTTTCCCCCATTCACCGGCAGGTGGGGGGAAGACTATCGAGGCACTTACAGGAGTGGACACGAGTGACTTCCGACACTTTCATTCTACGGACTTTGAAAGAAGGCTACTATCCCCCCTTTTCGTCGATGCCAGCCCTGTGTTACGGACCACCACAGGAGAAAGGGAAAGAGGTGCCAGGCCTACAGGAAGAAATAAACAAGCTTTTAGAGAAAGGAGCACTGGAACTGGCACCGGTAGGCACGAGAGGGTTCTGGAGCCCAGCTCGGGTAATCCCGAAGAAAGGGGGGGGAACTCGCCTTATCTTCAATCTGCGGAAACTCAATGGCCATCTAATGAAAGTACATTTCAAGATGGAGACGATTGGGAAGATAAGAGAGGCCTTGAGGGAAGGAGAATACACGGTCTCTATAGATTTAGAGGACGCCTATCTTCACGTACCACTGCACAAGGACATAAGACACCTATTCAGATTACATCACAGGGGCGTTTCTTATCAGTTTTCGAGCCTGCCATTCGGCCTGTCAACTGCTCCGCAAGTCTTTACGAGAATCATGAAGCCAATATTAGGTCTGCTTCACGTAGAAGGAATAAAATCTCATGCCTACTTAGACGACTGGTTGATACGCAACCTGTCACCGGACGTACTGCAGTCACAACTGTCGAGAAGCTTGAGGTTGTTCCAAACTCTGGGATTGGGAATCAATGTCAAAAAATCAAGGCTAGTCCCTCAGAGGAAATTCACGTTCCTAGGAGTGGAATTCGACTTAGGCACAGGTTTGATTCGTCCTTCTACAGAAAGAATAGACAGGGCAGTGAAGACCTTGAAGCAGGTGCGGAGACAGAAGAACATGTCAGCGAGAGACCTGGCTTCGGTCATAGGGATGTTGGATTCAATGGCTACACTGGTACCCCGAGGCCAGTGGCGGGTAAAACCGATCCACTGGTTCCGGAAAGAAGAGTGGAATCCCAGAATTTCATGGTTGGATGTCATCAGCCTAGAAAACATTCCGGATCTGAGCTGGTGGAGAGAAAAAGAAAATTTGCAGGCGGGAGTCCACTTGAAGGAGAAAAAGGCCGAGGTGCTACTGTTCACAGATGCGTCAGCCAGTGGATGGGGAGCACACTTGGGAGACTTGACATTGTCGGGAAAATGGAAGACGGAAGAGAAAGAAATGCACATCAATCTCCTGGAACTAAGAGCAGTGAGACTGGCAGTGGAGGAGTGGAAGAACGAGTTACAAGGCAGACACGTCGGGATAATGTCGGACAATACGACTACGGTAGCCTACATCAAGAGAGGCGGCGGGACACATTCCAGGACTCTAATGGAAGAAACGTCCAGGCTCATGGAGGTGTGCCAACAAGAAGGTATAAACCTGATACCAAGGCACATACCGGGTCGCCAAAACGTATGGGCCGACGAACTTTCAAGGGGGAGCGTGATACCGACGACAGAGTGGCAGCTGGACCCTGCGATCTGCCGGTCTCTGTTCGAGAAGTGGGGACAACCATACGTGGACCTGTTCGCAACGAAGGCAAACAAGCAAGTAAAGAATTATGTATCACCGTTCCCAGACCCCCAAGCTTGGGCGACAGACGCCATGTCGATTTCATGGGAAGGGATGTACGCTTATGCATTCCCCCCATTCTGCCTGCTCCAACAAGTCTTGAACAAGATCAGGGAAGTATCAGGGTTGTTCATTCTTGTAGCACCGTTCTGGCCGGCTGCAGCATGGTTCCCGGATCTGATGGAACTGACCAAAGAAGAACCAGTTTCGCTTCCGTTGACAGAAAATTTTCTTACACAACACAGGGGTACGACGTTCCACCCGGCCCCAGACGTGCTACACCTTCACGGATGGAGACTCTGAAAACAAACCTCACAGGAGATGGATTCTCCACCGAAGTGGCCGACAGACTGCTGCAATCAGTTAGAAAGTCGACATCAAAGATGTATGAAGGTCAATGGAGGAGGTGGTTCACCTGGGCGAGAAACCACGATTGCGACCCCTGTAACCCGTCGGTTATCAACCTGTCACAATTTTTAGAGGAATTGTTCACGAAAAAGCTTTCCCCCACGTCAATCAAGGGCTACAGATCGGCGATAAATTCTGTACTCACGTGCATGGGCAGATCCGAAGTGGTTTCAAACCCCATACTGACTAAGCTTATATCTGCTTTTGACAATGAGAGACCAAGAACACGCAACCTCTTTGCTAGATGGAGCCTACCGTTAGTATTGTGTAGCCTGTCCCAACCACCGTACGAGCCGTTGGCAGCGGCTTCTATGAGCATGTTAACACAGAAAACTGTCTTCCTGGTGGCCCTGTCGTCGGCAGCAAGACAAAGTGAGGTGGCGGCCTTCTCCAGGGGTGACGGCCACATCCGGTTCACGAGAGACTGGTCATCGGTGTCGCTGGTTTTTCCAGCGGACTTTAGGGCGAAAAACTCGAGACCTGACAAGACACCGACACCCGTCGTAATACAAGCCATAGGACATGGTAGACCAAGAGGAAGCGAGGAGAAACTTCAGTGCCCAATTCGAGCATTGAAATATTATCTGAAAAGGACGGCCACGGAGGAGAAGAGGAACGACCAGTGCATAGGCCGGACACCACTTTTCATGGACATTGACAAGGCAACGGGGGAGGTAATCAACAGGAAAGTGACACCTTTCAAACTTGGTAACTGGATATGCCAAGTTATCAAAAGGGCGTATGAGACAAGTCCGGATCACATGGATGTACCCAAGGATATAAGAGCTCACGAACTACGGGCATTGTCAGCATCATGGGCGTACGGCAAAGGCACGCCCTTGGATGAGGTAGTAAGTGCTTGCAAATGGAAAACAAAGAATACATTTATCAAGCACTATCTCAGAGATGTAAGTGGAGAAGCGGGACAGGCAGGGGTAGTCCACAATGTCGTCTCTGGCTCGAAAGGAGTCAGCAGATGATCAACAGGGAGACATTGGGTGGAAGAGTGAACGTCAGGCCAGTGCGAATCACAGGAAGACGTTTACGGAAACGGGAAGAGGCGTCCTGGATCAAAGAAGGTCGAGGGCGATACCAAGCAGACATGGGACAATATAGGAGGTGAGTGTGTGCATTGATTACATTATCAAGGGTATTTGGATGTTGTGTGTACTTGTACCTCCCACCACCATACAGACAAAGTCAGCATAAGAACTGAAGGTAAGTAATTTTGCAGATAGTAAGAAACAGGAATTTTAACTAGTTAAAATTGGTTTTTACTATCATAAAAATTACTTACCTTCAGTTCAACCCGCCCGCCTCCCCGCTGAGGAACAAGAAAGGTTCAAAAGCGAATGGGGTTTTCCCCACGGGAGGCAGGTGGCTGCAGCAGGTATACTGCGCAGCGCGCCTGGCGGTGAAAACACGCAACAGACGGAGAAGTCAAAAATCTATGAATTTTGAGTTTGAGCATGGGAAAAGCCAAATTTAGCGAATTTAGCATAAGAACTGAAGGTAAGTAATTTTTATGATAGTAAAAACCAATTTTAACTAGTTAAAATTCCTGTTTTTGTGAAATTATCAAAGCTGTTGCTGAGCTGTTATTAGTTTTTTCCCCAATTCTGTAGTGATTTTGCATCTATGGAACTGCAGAATCATAGGAACCAGTCATCATTGTGTAGGTTCACTAATTACTATCATAATGGAATGCTCGTACCTCCCCACCCCCTGTCCAATTTTTCATTCTGTATTGGTTTTCCCCTAACTTCGACGTCTTTGCATTTGTAAGTTTCTGTGATAAAGCCATTATTTTTCGTGACTCAGGCAACCCCCTCTCCTCCACTCACAAATGTAAATAAACTAGGGTCAGATTTCATTCATTTAAGGCCATGCAAAGTTAAAAAAATGGTTCTCGGGCACACACAGTTGAGAAATCGATGAGGGATGAGGCTTTTTTTTTTTTTTTTTGTACTTTTTATGCATTTTGAGGTAGCCTAAAAGAAAAAAAAACTTTTTGCGCTCTAAAGTTAGTTTTCATTGGAATTTGACTTTTATTAAGCCTAAAGCATACGCGTATTGTCTACTTTTTTTTTTTTGGCTTCATTTTGCCACGGGTTGCCTTTGCATTTTGTAGCTTAAAGCTTATTTTCAAAACAAACATTGCAGGTTGCATAAATGCCTTTAGCATTTACACCTTTCTCGAGGTTATCAGTGGTAGGGCACTTCAAGCTTACTGCACATAAACAATGATAAATTTGTTTTTACGAACACTTTCTTATCCCTTTAAGCAGTATGAACTTACATATACGTCTGCTACGTTGTGGCCCAAATGGAGTTAACGACGTATATATACGTTGTAGCTTTTAAGGGGAAGTGCGGGTCCAAATATGCAATTTTCGGCCAAAATATCAACATGAGAAAAGCTGAAATTCACTACCTACGTTGTGCATTGATTTCTGTAAATAAAATGTTGTTCCCGATGTCTATAATTTTATAAAAAGCACTTTCGTTGAGTGTATTCTCAATAAAAACTGTAAAAATGTTGTGTTCATTCGTTTTTTCGGAAGTTAGAAAGCAAAAAATTGGTCATTTTCGATCAGCGGTAGAAATCGATTCATTTCATTGGACGCCGCCATCTTGGATGCATTGAAAAGCTGGAATGCCTCTCTATCCAGGCCTCTCAACATATTTTCTTGATGGCCATTTGGCATTCGCTAATCAGACGGAATATAAGAAGCTGTTTCTGGCTGTCTCAAGCTACCTTTCCAAAGCAGTTGAAAATGCGTTTTCTCGTTCCCTCATTGGCCAGTTGGCACCACGTGACCGATTGGCATGCTCTCATTGGCTGACGAGCGATTTTACAATGGTTGCCATGGCGCGCTTCGGATTTCACGTGAGCCAAGACATGGAGGAAGATGCGTGAGCGTTTGCCTTCAGTTCGTCGTTGAAAATTACGAAAAAGATGAAGTTTCACTGCATTAAAAAATTAAATCAGCAGCTACGATGCAAAACTAAAACGGAAAAAAGGAGCCTATAAACCTTCACACTATCGCTTATCAGGTGGGAACAACGTTTTGTAGCCTAACTAACGCAGACTTTCGGACGCGTTTTTTCAACATGGAAATTTCAATTTTTAGTTCATTACCGGCCGTAATTTTATGAAATGGTTCTCCAAAACTAGGCCTATTGAAGCCATTTATCCGATTTTTTTCTGTGCGCCTTAATGAATACATGTTGCGTGCACGTAGCAAGTTTTAGAACATCGTGTCCAATACTTTTCGCAAAAATAAATAGTTCGTTAGTGCCTCATTCAGAGAAAATAACAAACCAAAGAAACCAAAAAAAAAAAATTACGCGGGGCTTTTTAGGTGATGCGGCGGTGCCTGAGAACCATTTTTCTACTTTGCATGGCCTAATGGGACTCTTTTTTTTTAGTGGCCTCTCCTACGTGGCAACAAAAGCTAGGATAATAAACAATGTTACATGAATGTAATATTGAAATATGAACTAACTGTTCATCCATATTTGAAATGACTAGGGATCGACCGGATACCATTTTGCCGGATCCGGGTCGGTTCCGGATAATTTGATGTCAGTGCCGGATCGGTTCCGGATCTTGGTGCCGGATCCGGACCGGTACCGGATACCGGGTATTTCTCACACAAAAATGAAATAAAGCCGTTTTATTTGTTTCCCCTTATAAGTTGCAGCTACGGTGTTATTTTTCGCTT
>JAHWFP010043327.1:6840-39302 GCA_023313725.1 Lithobius niger | reverse complement strand
TTTGGCAGAAAGTTGGGAGGACCAGTTTTCTCAATAATCTATGCAACAGTTTTTGCGTACAACTTAAAACAATACCGTATTTCACAATGCAGAAGCCAATATCCGTAACCTACCTTTCAGCCCCACCCCTTCCAAAGAAAATTAGTTACCACATACAAAGGACAAAAGGGACCCGTTCCTTCCCCCCCCCCTCCTCCACCATACATAAAAAAATCTCACCTCCCAAGCTGAGCGGTGTGAAGCTACTCAATTTTGGGAGCGAAACGTCACCAAAAACAAGTGGCCCATGGTCACCCACCTCTTGACTGGCCCTGTATTCCCATGTCTAGACCCACCAATCCGCCTATGGCCGTAAATGCAAATGTACTAAATGTTACGTTTGGAAACATTCGTTTCCTGTAACGTTTTTAAATTTACATTCCGATCAAATTATTATTAACGAAAGACCTTATAACTAACTGAGGCTACGATTTGCAAATATACCCTTGCTTTGTTAATAATAAACAAGCATCGATGGCAGTACGCGACCCTCCCGTTCGACGGTTGTGCCTCGCTACTCTGACATCATTTTGACGTCAGCCCTCTCGCGTCGAATGTGAGAAACAACACGTCCTTTACGAAAAGGCACAGAAAGTCGTGTCGTAGCACTCAAGTATAAAGTTTTACCATCGCGCGTGTTTGACGAGCAACGCGCCCCAGGAACATGATGCACGAATAGGAGAAGATATCTTATAGTGTGCGGGAAATTGGCATAAACTTGTTGCACACAAGTTTAAGAAAAAACATGAATTAACACAACGGACAAAATTAAAATATAAATAAAGAAGTGGGCACAGTAATTAGAATAACATTAACGCACTAAATACCTGAACTCAGTAAATTTAAAATAAAATAAATACAAGAAATCAAAAACGCTATGCAACGACCAATCGTGATACCAAACGAGTTTGGCGTCAAGAGAAGGGTCCAGTTAAAAAAAAATGGCTGTAGAATTTCTGAAGATTCAGCAAAGTCAAGATATAAATCTGCATAATATCGGCAGTCTGTTGTTTACTTTCAGCTAGGTGAAGGTAAAATGTTGTTCACTCTCAGCAAGCTGAAGATAAAATCTGCAGATTTCTGCAGTTTGTTGTTCACTTTCAGCTAGGTGTAGGTGAAATCCACAGAATTTCTGCAGTTATCATTCATTCTAAGAGCTTGGCAGAAACGAGCGTGGTTTACTTTCAAATTTAACGAAAATGTACGAAACAACACTCTATAATACAGGGTGTCCCAAGAGTCCAGCCGCATAACGTTTGAAGGGTTTGACAGAAGATAGTGAAACCCTAGAATGTACGTTTGGTTAAAGGATCTACCGTTGTGCAAAACAATTGTGAAACAATTTTTCTGCACCGGCATTTAGCCTGTGACCAAATCAGTAATTTCCAATGAAATGGGGGGTAAACGAATACCTTATTTGAAACGTCTTCATTAGGCGAGTAAAATGCTGCAATGAGAGCTTCGATACAATGAGCACATCAAAAATGGCGGGCAGTTGGTTTTCAGGCTAAAGACGTCACGAAGAGACGTAGATGGCAGCAAAATGCTTTGCATAATTTGATTGGATTACACCCACAACATCGAATGCAGCATGAAAACCCAAAGTCTATGCCTCAGTGCCCCACCCCCCCCTTTTCAGGCTTTCTTGTAATAATAATCTGACCGACCTTGCTTTGCAACTGCGTAAATTGTCAAAACACATAAAACTCGAATGGTGAACATTTCCATTAGTGTAACATTGTGTTCACGAAACGTTCAAAGGATTGAAAGGAATTACTAATTTAAGGTAAATGCTCAAGGACCTGTTCCTAGAGATAACTGGGGGAAAGGGGACCTGAGGCCAACACTATGGATTTCAAACTGCAAAAGACGTTGTGGGTGTAATCCAACCAAAATGAACGAAGCATTTTGCTGCCACCTACGGCCCTATACGATTTCTTTAGCCTGAGTAAGACATTGGGATACAGAGGAAAATCGTAATGTTTGACGGGCTGCCATTTTGGATGTCTCATCATATCTAAGCTCTCATTGCGGCATTTTACTCACCTAATAAAGACCTTTCAAATAAGGTATTCCTTTACCCCCCATTCCATCGGAAATTTCTGAGTTGGGTCACGATAATAAATTATGCCAACACATCAAGAGAAATGTTAAGGTGAATGTCATCGTCTCGTGTCACTCGTTACTGAATTTCAAGCTACGCAAGAAAGTTGTTGTCCCGTCTGGCCCTCGCATCAGTAATGCTCACGCCTTGACACAGCTTTGTCCCGATTATGACTTACGCTATGCTTTGAGGGAAAATAGAAGAATGGCGTTGTCTCGTCACATCGACCAGATGATCAAGAAGAACGGAGTCGTCTCGTCTCATTCGTCACTAACACTCATGTTATGAGTCAAGTTTCAAGCTATTGAAGTCTTGTCTCAGACAGTTTGTCTCGGACTGATTGTCTCGATCGTGAAAACAACTCGCGCATCGACCACACGATCAAGAAAAACAGCATCGTCTCTTCTCAATCGTGTTTAATACTCACGTTATGAGTGAAGTTTCAAGCAAGTGAAGTCTCATCTCAGACAGCTTGTGTCGGACAGCTTGTCTTGACCGCGGCTACACCTCACGTACGGAATAGAAAATCAAGACGGACGTCGTCGTCTCGTCTCATTCGTGACTAACACTGGCGTTATGACTGAAGTTTCAAGCTATTGAAGTCCATTTCAGAGAGCTTGTCTCAGACAGATTGTTTCGACTGTGACTATAACTCACGTGTCGACCTAAAGATCAAGACGGACGTCATGCTCTCGTCTCATTCGTGACTAATACTCACCTTATGAGTGTAGTTACAAGCGACTGAAGTCTCAACTCGGACAGCTTGTCTCTGGCAGCTTGTCTCGACCGTGGCTACAACTCACTACATTGACCAGAAGATCAAGACGGAAGTCGTCGTCTCATCTCCTTCATGACAAACACGCTATTGAAGTCTCAACCAAGACAGCTAATCTTGGACAGCTTGTCGCGACCAAGACTAAACTGACACATCAACAACCTGGAATTCAAGATGGGTGTCGTCAGTCATCTCGTCTCTTCCCTGACTGGAAATCACGCAATGACTGAAATATCCAGCCATGTGCAGTTCAACATGAACTGCTAGTCTCGGACAGCTTGTCTCGATCGTAGCCAAAACCCCGGCTCAGGTGGAAGATGAAGAAGAGTTGTTGTCTCGTCTAATTCATAACTGACATTCAACGTCATGAGTCAACTACCAAGCAATGTTGTTTCCAAAAGCCTGAGTCCAGGCCCACTTCACTTACAGAACACTTCTTCCAGTTTGTGCCCTTGCTCCACCGTCCCTCCGCCCATGCCCACTGCCAATGCCACCATCGTAGCTTAGCCCTGCTTTTGCCTTTGGACCTCGCTTTTCTGACCCACTTGGTCACATCTTGCTCCCGCATTGGTTCGGCCGACTTCGAAGATGTAACACCACGACTAGGAGGACAACCTGTATCACCAGCCTTTCTTTTGACCCATAAACGACGGGCCTCAGAAACCTTGATCTCTCGTCCCACCTGACCTGTTTCACCAGCCCGGCCGCCTCTCTCGTTACTGCAGCGAATTCTTGCTCCATCAAGTTCACTTTCGTTTTCGGTTGATTCCGACAATGAATGAGACCCAGCAACTTCAATCCTCCGTCTGTCCGGGCTTCTTTCATTTCCGATCGTTACCGCAATGAAATCAATTCTTTACACAGCTCTTGGCCTCAGCCCCACTGGCGTTTGCCTTCGACCTAGCTGACGGAACATGGAAGCCGTGCAGAAGTGATTTCTTTGCTGCCTCCGGGTTGTCACACCCTTAAACCATTTGACTTCCTTCCCGTTGGACTCCCGGGATTAACACGCTTTTTCCGCATAGCTTTTGGATTTGTCACCATCTGTCGAATTCCGATCTCGCCTCTCCAGTCGTGTGACACTGCACTCGTGCCTGACATCTCTTTCCAAGTCAGCTGACAACTGTCGAAGCTTCTGCCGCTGAGTTGTGTTGCTGTCACCCCACGTCACTGTTCCCTACGTCTTTTTGAAAGCGGGGCTTAGGACCAACCCTCCGCCATTGAATCCAAGACCATTGCCCCTCGAACTGATCCCTAGACCACTCCATCACCCTCGTCGGTCAGGGCTTTGAACCGTCGACACTCCGCAAAGTGTCAGTGATCCGCTGCCACCGCCCCACGATTCTTTCGTTGCTGGTACCCTCATCCGAGGAACGGCTCTCGTCCAATCAAACCGCAATCCCCCTTGCACCTTTCACCCTGCCACAATCCGAAACCTCGGCTTTGGATCGCCTGCTCGATCGTCTCGACCATCAATGGCCCACGACACCTTTCCTCTTTCCGTAAGCTTTCCCAAACCACGCCACGGCCCATACCCGACAACACGGCTTCTTCCCCATCAGTTCCTGGGGCTGACCCACCTTTCTGAAAGCTCGTCTTCGGATTGCCAACGCCGATGTCAGGAAGCGCAACCAACCTCAGGGTCTCGTTCCTGATTTTTGCCTTTCCAACATCAGCCGTCAATCCTTAGCCGATGGCTTCGCCCTCACCGTTCATGCTTTCGTTTCTGGCAAACGTCCTCAACTCCATTCAAGCAGGCACCGTTCCCCTTCAACCCGGTCGATCCTCCCAAGTTGAACCCCAACAGTCTGGTTCTTTTTCATCTTCACGGTCCAGGCTTCTGCTCTTTCAGTCTTCGATATCTTATGAACAAAAATAGAAGAAGAAAACCATAGGCAGAGTCTTGCTCAGCTTTCCAACCACAGTACCAGAAGCCTGCCTCTAGGCCACCCACCGCTCACGACAGCTGTTTTCGCCTGTCCTGCCAACCCTGTTGTTTTCCAAAAGTTGTCCCCAACTCACCGCTCCCGACGAGCAGTTTTCCCTGCACCGTGTCACTCCATCTGTGATTGTGACTGGTAACCATTCTGCACTCGCCTTGACAATGCTCCATAATTTCAAACCCTGGCTTGCATCACCAGGATGAAAGTGAATAACGTCCGCAATTAACATGCCTGATTCTGATGAAGTCTACATCAATCACAATCGTTTAGAGTTTGGGGCGAACCTGTTCGAAAAAGACTTAAACAATCAAATTCTTTTCGATTGTCTGTATGGCAACTTCAACCAAAATCTGAACTGACAATATTTTGGGGAGTCAGAATACACAAAACACGTTTCTGAGTTTATTGTAAAGGCACCAAAAGTCGACATGCCAACTTATAAAGAGCATGACGATGAAAAATCGCCAAATGAATTTTTCCAAAAGCTGGATATGTACGCATGTGCATTAGGATTAGCAGATTCATAAGTACTACGAACGATCATTCCCCTCGCTATGCAAGGTGAGACGGAAAGGTGGTTTAGAGTGTTCGGACCTTTTCGAATATGGGAAGCGTTTGTTGATGATTTTAATTTGGAGTTTGAAGGCCCAAATTATGATGGTGATGTAAAACGCGAACTGGAAATGAGGACTCAGTCACCTGACGAACCTTTTTCCAGTTATGCCCAGGCAAAAAGTGGGTATTTTGACCGGTTATGGCTTAAATTGTCAGAACTGACAAAATCAGGCACATAATGGCAAACATGCACCCTGATTACAGACAGCATCTCGAGGGTCGACGGTTCTACACCCTCAGAGGATTGGTGAGAGAAGGAGCGAAGGTTAGCAGATTACTGGTTGCCAGCGATCCTAACGGCCACCACCCGACTCATCCCTGTCTGTGGAACCAAGGCCTGACTGGCGGAACTACGCACAAGTAGCGCAGGAAAGCCAACCCGTGAAAAATCAGGCGGTGTTTCGTGTGAGTCAAACAAATGCGAAACCGGCAACAAGGTTTCAAGGGGTAGAACCTGTAAGTATGGCTGCACTCGACCTGAGAGAGTATCGAGCCGGTTGTTATTAAACAGTACACGGTACCAGTGGTACCAGCAACACAAGGGCTGCACCAAAAGCAGCAAGTGTGGAAAAAGCAAGTGCCACAAAAGAAAAGGAACCGCAACAGCAAAAGGAAAGGATACCTTTTGATGGTGTTTGTGGGACTTGCCAGGAAACAGGGCAAAGGTTGAATAGGTGTCCTAAAAAGCCAAAAAAAGACGGGGACGATCGTTAACCTGGTTAAACAAGGTTACGACCGGGAAAAACGAAGATTGGCGAGCAAAAGCAGGACTTTGGAAAAGCACGCTAAAACGTGTGTTTGCACCAAATCTTCAACTTTTTAAAGGCCTAGACGAGGAAACTAAGGGTGGCAATGTACCTTTAATTAATGTTAAAGTTGCAGGCTTACCATTCTAAGCGCTAATCGATACAGGTGCCAGTTCAACGATCATTTCCGGTGCCACAGCACGAGGTTTGCAGGCAAAGGGTGTAAAGTGGCGCAGGGACTGTTGTATCCAATTTATCTTGGCGGCTAAAAAAACCCAAGGTGGAGGGTACATGAGATCGACGATCAGGTGGCCTGGCGGTTACAGTACTCAGCAAACTTTTTTAATCTTGGAAAATGCAGCTGATAGTGTAATTCTAGGAAGGGACTTCATGGCTAAGACAGTACTTATTCCAGACATTCAGAAAGGTGGCTGGCACATTGGTACTGAAGAGCAGGAAACTATCCCTTTTGCTAAAGTTGGGCAGGCGAAAACTGAACAACTAAAGCAACTTGATGTAAGTGTGCAAAGAGAGCAGCGTGCTAAGGATGATGAAACTTTGGAGAAAAAAATCCAAGAGGCTCTTTGTTCAAATGCACAACACAAGCAGCTAAGAAGGTGTTTAAACAATTATAAACATGTTTTAACATCTAAACAAGGCAGCACACATCTCTACGAACACAAGATTGAAATGGAACCGGGAACACGACCAATTCGGTTACCACTTCGACCAGTAAACAAGGAGACTAGAGCTATCATTGAATCACAAATGCTCGAGTGGATTCGTGATGACGTCATTGAGCGCTCAATGTCGACTTGGGGAGCTGTACTTTGCCTTGCCCCGAAAAAGGTTGAGGAGGGGGCTAAACGATTTTGCATTGATTACAGGCTTGCGAATGCCAAGACTGTAAAAGACTCGCAGTCGACCTCGAATGTTAGCCACGTATATGCAATGCTTGGGAAAGCTAAGTGGTTTACAGTTGTCGACATGAAATCAGGGTTTTTGCAGATCAGTATGGAAGCCGAGAGCAAGAAATACACATGTTTTCGTTGTCAGATGGGGGCATGGCAGTTAAAAAAAATATCATATGGGCTTTGTAATGGGCCTGCATCATTCTCGAGGGTCATGGATGTGACTCCGGGGGATGCTATGTACTCCCACACGTCGTGCCATGTTGACGATTTGATAATCTACTCAATGGATTATGAATCCCATCTGTTACACATCGCAGATGTACTGGATAGGCTAGGAAAAGCTAGCATGACAGTAAATCTAAAAAAAGGCACACTTTTGTGCAAAGGAAATTTCCTATCTTGGGCACCGAATCCGTCCCCAAGAAATGTCACCCTTACCGAAAAAAGTAAAGGCGATAAAGGATTTTCCAGAGCCTCGCAACTTAAAGTCGCACCGACGTTTTCTAGGAATGATGGGCTTTTATAGGGCTTACATCAGAGACTTTCACGTCAAAGCTAGCAGTCTTTATCAGTTGTTAAAGGGAGATACAACCTGGGTGTGGGCACAAACACACTCAGACGCGGTGCAATAATTAAAAGACAGTTTAGCAAACTGTGTTTTAGCACTACCAGACCTCGACAAGCACTTTGAAATTTCCACAGACGCGTGAAGAGCAGGTTTTGGGTGCGTCATCTCTCAGCGCAAAGGACGTGGGCTCTTACCAATAGCTTTCGCTGGCAGGAAACTGACAGATTGCAAAAAAAAACACTGTGTCTCTGAGCAAGAATTGGGTGCGGTGGTGTATGTCGTCAGGAAATTTCGGCCTTACATTGAAAACGCCCCCTTTCTGATCGAGACAGACCATAGTGTGGATTCTTGAACTTCAAGGAATGGACTTTGAAATCGGTTACAAGAAAGGTTCCTTAAACCAAGTGGCAGATGTAATCTCTAGGATGTATGAGGACGAACCTAAAGGCCCCATACTGAACATAGATTGTAAGGTGGCACGAGAGCTGTAAGGTGGGGACGCAGAGCTTGCGTGATGGGATCTTATGTAAAGCCTATGTTTCATGTAATGTTCATGATGTAGTTGAAGGTAATACATGTTTTAAAGGATTTTTACTGAAGTCGCTACGTCACAACGCGATTGCTGCAATTCATGCGTCACCTTTAGGCGGCCATTTTGGGGTGTACAAAACTCTAAAAGGATGCAAGAACTGGTGGGATGGATTGGCTGAGGAAGGACATTGTAGAGTTCGTTCGCAGCTGCGCGAAGTATCAGACTTGCAAAACTGAAACTTGAAAGCATGCAGGGCTCCTGACCACAATGGATCCTCCCAGTGCACCTTGGAAATGTGTATCAGTTGACCTTTTGGGACCTTTAGCGGCAACCCTAGAGGAGACGATGGATACTCGTAGTCCTGGACGAATTCAGTTCTTGGCTTGACAATGGACCTTGCTTCATAGCTCAAATTTGGAAAAGCCAATGGAGGGACTGGGCAATTAAAATGCAGTACCTAATGGCCTTTAATCCAAAATCAAACCTGGTCGAGAAACATAACAATATAATAAAACACTTGTTACGTTGTTTCACGTCTACTTACCGGGAATGAGATTTGCATTTGCAGGAATTCGCTTTTGCAATGCAAAGTTCTGTGTCCAAATCTACTAAATTTACACCCAGTGAATTGAACATTGGACAGAACCCGACTGGTCCGTGGGGTCTTGAGCTCTCTCAACTAACGAAGAGACCGCTCCCCGCAAAAACACGTCACTTGGACGAGGCTCAAATGCAAATCGTGCAGCGATTTTCTGAGATGTAACTGGTGAAACAGTCTATGAAAGCATCTAGGGCACAGAAAATGGTCTACTTTAACAAACGGCATAGGCCACTCACTTTAAAGGTAGGATAATTTGTCGTTCGCCGCACACTCAGTAATGCGGCACAAGGCATAACTTCCGCTCTTGCACCAGAATGGACTGGGCCGTTCGTTATTTCGACACAAAACTCCGAAAAAACGTTCATGTTATGTGACGATCAATATGGGAAAGAAATTGGCGCTCTTAACATTTCACAACTCAAGCCTTACTTTTTTCCGGTGGGCACACCTCTACCAGTCGTGCCTACACCCATGAGAAAAAAGGTTATTCCTAAGAAAAAAAATATGCAATCTGAAAACACCTACAAACCCGCTCACCCGTATAACCTACGGAAAAGGTAAAAACGGAAAGGGGGGAGCAAGTTTCTGATTTCAGCATTTTTTTTCTGTATTAACGTACTTAGGTCAGTTTTGCCCAAAAACTAAGAACAGATTTTGACCTAAAAATACTTGGGTATGGATTACCACGCATGGGTATGGATTACCACGCATTGGTATAATACTAGGAGCCAGGAAGTATTATTGCGGACTCGACATGCTAAAATATTGTCTAGAACAGGTCATATTACAGCGTAGGGTCAGACACAGACATCATGCTCAAATGTGTAGTTTAACGTATTTTTTGCCCAAATTCTACCTTTTTGAACGGGGGAAAACGGCGATGGGCAGTTTCAACCGTGCAAGAAAAACAATAGGCGGAGGGGGAGAATTGATGGCAGTTGAATCTTCCAGTTTAACTAACTCCACAAACAGTTTTTTTTTACAAATACACCTAATACAATTCGCAATATTTATTTTGCAATAACGAGTTGGTATTTACAACATAGTATTCACTTACCTGAGCTTCACAGCTAGGCCATAGTCCAGCACGTAGTCAAACAAGAAGGCCAATGAGCTAGTTGTTGCCAACCGGAATATGGTGACATGTGATGCATTTTCACGTCCGGATTGTGTTGCTAACCAGATCTGCAGATCAGATTTGTTCGCACGCAGCCCAGGATGACGTAGTGCCATGGACCGCCGGGAGATACGCGCCCTGCTGGTATAAATGCCAGCACAAAACCGGTCAACAGCACAACGACGGCGGATGCCAACGAAGGAGGACCTTCGTTACGGAGAAAAAAAAGACGAAGCAATTTTCGGCATCTGGTGGTGAGGGACCAAGGCAAGATGGCAGACAACGATCCTGGGTATGGGAAGATGAAAGGATTTCCGAATAGGAAAGATGAGGATGAAAGCCAAAGCCCACTCAACCATAAGATGAGGAGAAGGCCGGTCCAAGTGGAAAAAATTCCAGCAGGAGAAGCAGAATGGCACGCAGGAGGGCAGCAGCTGCAACAGCCTAGGTGATTGAGGGGAAGTCTTGTGAGAAGCTGCCGAGAAACAGAGCACCCGGGTGCTCATGCCTCAACCTCACACCCCAACAAAGCCAAAGCTAATCAGGGAAAGAGGAAATTTCAATCCAAGGATAGTAATGCAGCAAAGCGTACTAAGACATCGGAGAAGAGCACCCAGACTGCAGTAGCTAGGACCCAGCGTGTTGGAAGCTAAGTTTAGACGGGCGAGGGAGGCCGAAAGTCTTTCATCAGTAAAGCCACTGCAACAAGGTCGAGGGAGTTCTGGGAGAAGGAACTCGAGGAATATCAACTCCAGTTGGGGAAACCTGGCCATGCAACAGCAAAGATCGTACGTCACCAATTTTACAATGACCAGCCGGTGCCGATGGAGAACCCGTGGGGAGTCCCATTCGAAGTCCACCTACCTTTAGCGCCCCAGGGGTGCACAACCGATGCCACAGCCCTCAACATCTCGATGGGACAAACTGCGGGAACTTCAGGAGCATCAGCCACCATTACATCGAGGTCATCTCTCCTGGACGAAAGGATCGAGGAATTGGCAGCTGCATTGGACGTTAATTTGGAGGAACCGTTGGACGATAAATTACTGGTGGACAATTTAATCAACATGGAAGCAAGCAGTGAGGAAGCCGAGGACTCGGACAGAAAGGAAAAGTGAGTGAAAAGTCATACTAGTGAAAAGCCCGTTAAGTGAGTGTTGCAGTGAAGCAAAAGAAAAAAATCACTAAACATTTTTTCGTAAATTTCTTATGTGTGCTACAAAAATTAGCGAACTGAAGCCTGATTGTGTGTGCCCTAAGTCAAATAAAAAAAAACTGGAATTATACTTACCTTCGTGGAAAGAAACTGTTTAAATGTGACGAATTTACGAACTTTGGTAATTCGGTGGAAAGTCAATGAACTGTGCTTTGATGAATCGTACCCAGTGATCAAATTCGATGAAAATATGAACTATGACTTTCGACGTGGAAATTACGAACTTTGGGAGAAAAGCCATTCAGTTGTAAGAAAGTGAACTTACAATTTAATGGTTTTGCTAATTAACTTTTAACTGTACTTAAATGTTATCTAATTCTTTGATGTTAAAATGAACTTGAACTTAAAGACTATTTTTCTAGAATTTTTTGTGTAATGAATTTTCCGAAATATGATTGTCTTTAGGTTATTGAGGCTTGCCTTTAGTTGCAAGTAGGCTACCAATTATTGTAAAGTGTTGATGTTTATTATGTTTAATAATTGGTTCAAATGAAAGTTTAATGATAAACCTTATATTACCACTAGGAATACCAGGTTTATAAGGTAGGTCTTCCCTTTGCCTAAGCAAACACTTAGGGGGGAGGGAGATGTAACCAGCTGTTTACATAATACCAATACGCCACATGAAGCAACACTTCATGGTGCGCCTTGCAGTTAAGCATTCTGTCTGTGCACCTGTTCGTTAGCCGCGCCCAAACACGCATACTGAGCATGCGCCAACAGGACTGCATAAATGGCTCCTACAGGCTAAACCAGACGGATCCGGTTATATGCAGTACAGCAGGTCACGTGACGTAATAGCCTAAGGCGAGGTCTATTGTTCTCCCGCATATAAATACGAGGGGCTGAGAGCAAATCTGGCAGACAGTCGAGGAGAGGCAACTGATAAGGTCGTCTCTCAGAGCACTACGCTAGGGCTGACCAGGCTTCTAACCTGAGTCAGTGCCTAATATGTGAACTCTGAGTACAGAACCCCTAGCTGTACTGTGAGGTGTGAATTGTGCTTGAGCCTTTGCTTGAAATCAATCGTCCACTCCCCGAGTCGTCACAGTGTTTGCATTAGACCTAAAGCGAATGAAAATTGAAAAGGCGATGCAGTAAAATTGTTAAAAGAGCGAATGTAGAAAAATAATAAAACGTAGCAGTACCATACCATTATGAAATTGTTTTTTAATTGTTTGTTTTCATGATGGAGCTGTGCGGGATCCCTGATGTTTATTATCTAGTCTTTTGGCACAGGTAATACGCTCGTCTCACCCTAGTGAAGTAAGAAACCATTTTTCATAGGCAATTTTCCTGTAAACCTTCATCTTCCCTGCTCGGAATTTTGCTTTGGCATCATTAACAGAAAGAAGTAGCTTTACTCGCCCACTCATTCTACGTACCTCACCGGCGAGCATTTTGTCCATTCATTCCTAAATAGTAGCTACCTTTGCTGCTCGGGTGAAATAAATGTTGAGTTACTGAATTGGAATCAAAATCTAATTTCGTTATACTTCAATACTTCAATTCCTTTTACCCTCGGATCAGTTAAGTTCTCTTGGATTCTTTGGTTGCAATTATTGCATCTCGTTTGCCAGATCCATCTTAAGTCTAATATTGATTGTGCCAAATGCATTGTTGTCCTTTGCTTGCGAATGCAAAACGGAAAAAAAAAACACACACCAAAATGTTATGCTCAAATAAAAAAACCAAAACATAAATAACAACAAATCATCAAACGCAAGTTTTATTGTTTGTTGCTTTTGAATTGAAGGTAACCTTGAATGAAGCTGATCCATTGATATATTGTTTGTTAAAGTCATTCTAATTTTTTTTTCACAAATTGTTTTAGGGCAAGAAAGTTATGCGCCGCTACTTACCTGTCAAAGACCAAGCAGTTGTGCAGAACTTCTGTTAGCTGGTACGATAATAGATATTAAATAAAAATAGGTAGTATTTACTAGCAGTTTCGTTGGAGGAAATTCTCTAGTATTACATGGTTCTTGGATTAACTTAAATTCAATACCGATAACTTTGTTTTTCTGCCCGCCTTCTCACTGTTTACCTTTTATATATTCTGAAAGGTCTTTATCAACAAAACCTAAAACTGTGAAAATAACTCAAATCTTGGATCAACAAAACCTAAAACTGTGAAAATAACTCTCGTCTTATGATCAACAATACCTAAAACTGAAAATAAGTCAAGTCTTATGAAACTTGTGATAGTTGTGTAGTGTAGTATTAGTAGTAGTTTTGCCATTCACAGTAGTAGTAATGTCTTCTGTAGTACTCATTTATTATAAAATCGCCTTAAGTCACGCTCGTAAAACTGAGTGGGCCTTGAACATAAAAATCGTGTAGCTTTATTAATTTTATTTCCTCGAGAAAGACGAAAATTTCGCGATTCTAACCCTCTGCAAAATGGCCATAGAAATGTTCTTACAGCAACTCTTTATGATTACAAATAAAAAAGTAAGATGTGTGATAAAAAAGGGTTATTTGATTCACTTCACTTGTTCACGGAGAAAACTTGATGTGTTTTAATTTTTAAAAATCAAATGTATAGAATTGAGAAAATTGCACCTGTTTTTAATAATAAAAAATATGCATATTTGATTATTTGATTTTTTAAAATAAAAGTCAGACATTTTTTTTCCGTTTACATTTTAACAAATAAAGTGAAAGTTCAATCGTATAACCATTTTTTTAAGGCACACCTGACGTTTTGTTTGTAATGTGCGCACCTTTTTTATTGCATGCAGTAATGACGATTAAAAACTAGAAAAAATTTAATTAATGTTGCTTTATATTTACACAAAGCGCTTAGTATTAATAAACTAATTCATAATAAGGATACAGCTGGTGAATAATTGTTGGCTCACTAGCATTGTTAGCATTTCTTTATTGTTCAGCCTATTCCTTGCGGTTCAGCATTGGGCTGGATTGATTCTTGGGTGGGGGACCACCTGGGAATTTGGCTGATGCAGACATGGGGCCTTAGGGCTTCGGGCAGATAACCAGGAGTGGTTAACGCTCGTTAAACCCTTTGAAACCCTTTGCAGCTGTCGTTTGCTGATTGGCACTGTTTCCTAATTACAATGTTTAAAACAATACACTACAATGTTTAAAAATAATGTTCACTACACCTCTGGCAAACATAAAATAAAAGAATGGCTAATTAACTAATAAGTTTTAGTTTTATTCTTTATTTTTTTAACTATATTGTGTGACTTAATTTTTTGTATAGATTTATCTTTATCTACATTGTGAAATTATGTCTAAATGTGTAACCACACAAGGACTTTTATAGACCCTTGGCAACACTCTTTGAATAAAGTTTATTTATTTAAAATACATATATATAAGACAATAAAACTGATCGTTCAGGGTCCCGTAACTTCGGAATGGCTCGACCAATTGAAAAAGTGGTTTCTTTGAGGATAAATGCTATCAACGCTATCGTTCAAATTACAAAATAGAAAACGGGCAAGGATTTCGGGTTACATTGCGTGTAGGTGTTTGGGGTGTGATTTTCATTCTGCCTTATTTATTAACTGAGAACTGTTATCCGGACTGTTTTGTGTGTAGAATAGGGTTCTTTATAGGCAATTCAGGATTTTGATGGTTTTCTTACAAGAACACACAACGAGTTGAAACGCCATTGTGCAGAAGACGAAAATATGAGTAGCATTTCCGGTTTTTTCTTCACTCTCATGCAGTTGGTTTGGTGGATTTTTCAAACCTGTCGATTGCAATTGTTCATTTATTACGAAAAATTAATGTAAGGAGAAAGATTTTTTATATAACCTTTTTTTTAAGACCTCCGGATTGCAATTGATCATTTATTACAAATAAATTTATGTATAAGGAGAAAGATTTACAAAAAAGCAAGAAGAAAAAATAAATAATGAAGAAGAAAAAAAACTGTTTGTAATGCTTTGGTTTTTATGCCAAATGCCCTTAATTTCTTAATATGAATTAAAAGAACGTTTATTGCGATATCCTGGTTATTGTCAGTTTAATACTTAAACTACTCAAAAATTTTAATTTGCGGTTTTTTAAATATCATTTATTATTATGAGAAGCTATTTGGGACTTACTATTTTAAATTTAATCTTTATTATGCCTTGCAATTATTTTTTTCATATAACGGAGAAACTATTCCTTTTGCATTATGTTACTTCTAGGTCATACCACATCCGGAGTCTACACTATTTATCCAAAACCATGGTACCAAGTCTCTCCGTTTCAAGTTTATTGCGATATGGTAACAGACGGGGGAGGATGGACGGTAAGGTCTTTATTAAGATGTTTCAATCTTGGCATGCAGATTCTACCACAGGATAAACATACTTGTTAATTTGGTGCTGTAACGCACAGTACCATCTTCAGAAGACCCATTCCTTTTCCCTCGTTTGGCGATGCTAACGGGGACCTTCGTGTCCCTGGCAGGTCTAACCAAGTTGGTAAGGCAGGCATGCCCTTTTCCCCTTTTCCCCTTCCACCACCGCGTTTTGGCCATGCTTGTGTTGAATCTTTTTCTTTTAAATTTCTATGCCTTTCACCGTATCTTTTTGCCCTTGGTTCCTTAAGAGCTGCCCGTTCTGTGTTTAGGCTAGTAGTCAGAAATTCTTCAGGATCCTTGCCAGACCTGTTGCTCCAGCAAAAATTGTTTTATGATTATTATTATTATTATAAACATTACAGAATAACAGCAGGCAAAGCCCTCGCTAATACACACGAACTCACACGGAGGCTTCCATCTTGATGAAGTAATGTGAGTTCGTGTGTTTTAACAAGGGCGTGGCCTGATATTGTTTTAATAATTATTTTTACTTTTGAAGATGATGCTGTGCATTATAGCACCGAATTACCATTGTTTTTATCCTGCGCGAGAAACTGCGTGTGAATATTGTTATCTTTTAATTCGCGGACTGTCGTTTGTTTATGTTTAACATGTTTTGGTGTAGGAAACTAATAATTTTAACCATCAACAAAGCAAAGAACGCATTAAGGACTTTCCTTGTGAGAATACAAGATAAACAAATCTGAGAAAGAAAGAAAGACAACTGTCTTGACTTTGACTCGAATCCAGGACTTTCCACTTACTAGCTGGGCGATCTGACCACCGTGCTGTCAGGACGGACCCTGGCTACAGGTTCCAGACAAACTTAGTAATTTTTCAAACCTTCTCTTATAGGGGAAAATTAGCACACGCCACTAGCCAACTGGCGATGAAATGCTGTCATCTAGCAACTAAAAATTTAGCACCAGCGGCTACTTTGGCCACTTGTCGTGAGAAGCATAAGTGCATTTAAGAGCTTCCCACACAAAAAAAGTTATTGATTATTTGATGGAATCCTTATCGTCTTCAAATTACCTTTTAAAAGTTATTTTTAAAATTCCTACCGTATGAATGAAATGGAAAATCACCACCAACGAAAACATTTGCGTTGCTCTTCAGATTCGGCAATAAAAAGGCCTATGGCTGTTGATGCTCAGTTTGTTTCACTGCAGCTGGGGTATAATCAATTTTTTAAAAAATTGGTCTACAAAGAATATGGCAGTTTTTGGTTTGTGACTAGGAAGGAGTGACGGGCTCTCCTTTGTGTCGACTAAAATTTTACTGTGGCGACTATATTTTTGTCATCTGCAGGCCACTGGCCAGTACGTCAGAAAGTTAATTTTCACCTATATTTCTCATTATTTCTAGTGTGGGTGCCAAGAAGCAAGTTGCTTTATTTCCTTGTGTATGTCTGTGGCCTTAGGTTCCCTCTGAGAAAGGTTGAACAGTTACTAATCTCGGCTGAAGTCTGTAGGCACTGCTGCCCCGGTGGCACGTAGGAAGACTGCCCGGATAGTAAGTGGCTAGTCCAAATTTCGATTCCCATAAGGAGCGGTTTATTTTCTTTCTTTCTCAGACGTGACTGTACTGTGTTCTCACATGGCCAGTTTGTAATGGAGACTGCTGTTTTGCTTACTTTTTACCTTGTGATTTATGTAGAGGGGGCCTATAATGTAAAGACTAAGAAGCCAGTAGCTTTCGGAGCTTTTCCTCTTTGTGTGTTGAATAACTATCTACAGATCCAAACTTATTTACGTTGCCTTTAGGACTTGTATGTCAGACTGCCTGAGCGGGGAATCGAACCTAGGACCTTTGAAACCAAAGGCCGAGGTCCTACCGCTGAGCCATGCTGACACGGCCCAGTAGTAGGACCTGGGCCTTTGGTTTCAAAGGTTCTGGGTTTAATTCCCCGCTCAGGCAGTCAGTCTGACATAGTGTATAAGTCCAAAAGGCAACGTAAATAGGTTTGCATCTGTATTTAGTTATTTCTTGTGAGCCTTTGGCTTTCCCGTCTTGTGTATGTTTGTGGCCATTAAAACACCACTGAAAAAGGTTGAACAGCTACTAAGCTCGGCTCGAGACTGTAGCCAAGGTTCGTCCCGGTAGCTCAATGGTTAAAGCGACCGACCAGTAAGCGTGAAGTCATGGGCTCTTTTGCCAATCAGGGCAATTATCGTTTTTATTTCTTATGTGGTGCCAATTGTAAAACAGAAAATAGTTTGCTTTCAGTCATACTTAGAATTATTTTAAAGAAACACTTAATTTTTTGGACTAAATCTGTTGCTTCCGTTAAAGATTTGTAAATCTGCCACTTAAGTCAGCAATAATTACTAAATTGAGAGTAAAAAGCAAATATTTATAATTCCGAAGCGACAAATGCTTAATTTGTAAAGCTTAATTCGAATTTATTAAACAATTACTTAGGTTTAAAGCATGTCCCTCTCTAATTAAAGCTTGTGCTTTATTTCATGTTTGTCTTTCTGTATTTAAATTTTGGCCTTTTTAGGTAAAAACTTATCCTTCTAGATTTAACGTTTGTCCTTCTTTATTTAATATTTGTACCTCTGGATTTAAATCGAGAAGCTGTAAGCTTAAAAGCACTTTAGTAAGTAAAAATATAACAGTAGTCCTAAAGTGCAAGTGGATTAGGGAAATCACGACGTTCGATTCCAAAATCCCATGGAAACTGAACCAATACTGGAACCGAAACGTCGTGATTTCGTTATTTCACTTGTACTTTATGGCTACTCCGTTGTATTTATTTTCTGAATCTGAAATGCATCACTAAAGATATAAATACATGTCCTAACGATCCATAAATTGTACATCTGGATATAATTATCGCGAGAACTTTTGTTTTCTTTCCACAAAATGAGGACCATGGTCGACTTACACTTAGAATTTCCCTGACCGAAATTTGCTCACTTGATCGTGTACTAAATTCGCCCAATCACAACCGACTTACAGTGATAATCACGCAGTAGCTTTCAAAAGCTACTGCGTGATTATCACTGTAAGTCGATGTTTATTGGCTAAATTTAAAACTAAATCAGTTAGGCAATATCCTGTAGCTTTCATTGGTCGACGCAGCGTAATGCAAAACCGTGCAAAACATGGCTAGCGTTTTCTGAAGTTGATACGCTTTTGGCAGTCACTCGTTTCAAACGTTACACAGTTGACACGTTATGATACGTTTGTTGAATTCATTTCAAATAAAAGTATGTATTTTCCTACCAGTAACAGTCCGGAAGGCCTTTCTTTCGAAATACGCACTGTGTCGTTCGTTTCCGTAACCTAGCAACGCCTGCAGCCACACGTATAATCCGGAGGGGAAGCTAGTTAGCCGGACTGCGTCGTTAGGCCTAACGTTAACGTAACCTAGCAACAAATTCTCAGCACCGTTTTGAAATTTATTATGCTCCACTACAGTACGTATTTATTTATTTTTTACACTTACTCTTGCAATTTTAGAAAAAGTCAAAATATGTACATTTACTAATTCATTATTACGTAATTGTTTAAAGTATAATCTTTGGAGGTGTGCGCCAATGAACAATACTTCAGCAGCGGCAAAAATCAATTTCATTCCTGGCGGCCGAGGTGCAAATAGGCGCGCCAATATTTGGAGGGCAGCAGCGACTTTTATAATTTTTTTAAAAAATTCGGCATACGTAATTTAGAGTGCTGAATAATGAAAAATGACGTGAAATTCTCTAACTAAATACCCCGCGAGTTATTGGAAATTATCAAATTTTTTTCAACTCGAGTGTTTTGGCCCCTATAAACTCACGAGTGCTATTTAGACAGACATTAATTTCCTTAGCACTTGGGATATTACGTTTGATAATTCCCCTGCAAATCGAAAGTGAAACCCTAAAACGAAATCACTTCGGAGAATCGCTTTGCGGAAAGAAAAACAAAAATTCCCTAATTGAATTCCATTCGTGCTTCTATGAAATTTATAATTTGTGCGTCTTAGCACTCAACTCCTTTCCAACAAATTTCCCTCTACCTTCGGTCTCGGGAAATTAAATCTGGAAAGGAGTTTCGTGCTAAAACGCACAAATTATCGATTTCATATAGAAGCACTCGTGGTATTATAGCCGATAATATATCGAAAAACAGTTCCGTCCTTCCTAGCGTTACATCTAGTCCTTGTGAGGCACTCCGGAACTAAGTTCTCGAGCACGCACACTGGAGGGTTTAGTGACAAACAGCTGGGTGCGGCCACGAGAAGATAGGCTATAGTATAATTATGTTGCATTGCTTTAGCAATGTCTACAGTAATTCTTGCGAATGTCTCTGTTAGACTTATAAATTTTTAACTAAAGTAATAGATGTTGCCCAAAAAATTTATCATTTTTAAATTACTACGAAACTTGTCTAAAATTGGCTTAAAAAACATCATTTTCTGCTCTACACTTGGCATAGTTGTCTTTTCTTTTTTTCTGAGATTAATGTATTTTGTAATCACACAAGGGCAAAATTTAATGCAGACTGTTTACTTTGTTAACCCTTTACCGTCTGATTTATTTAGTTTTAACCACATTTCTAAAATTTCGACGATTGTTTCCAATTGTTCATTTTCCTGTTGATTTTGCAAAGCTAAATGGCTAAATCGAATAATTACCAAAAAAAAGGTAAAGGTGCTGTCGTTAAGGTACCCTCCAATCCACATGCAATTTTATCCCAGCTAATTCGTTACCTTATTTTACATTCCACCACAATTCATCCACAAATTCGTACACTGACTTTCGTCCTCATTTTTTTTTGAAAAGTGTTTTCGAGTGTGTCCACACATAAAAAAGTTTTATTATAACTATGTGTGATTCTTACACTTTTCTCTGTGGTTAAACTTAATATTTTTGTAAAGTTGTAAAATGACAAGCAACGTTTAAAATTTCTATCGACCAATCCATATTTTTAGCAACAATTTAGTTGTAAGGACTACCTTTAAAAGTTCACAATTTTTTCATAGCTGTATCAAGATCTTTATCCTCGTAGAAGGCTTTGGAGGGCCAGTGATTTATTAGAATTGTTGTTCACACGTTTCAACTATATTGTACTATTACAAAATCCTATTTGACTATACTATGGTACAGAAGACGATTTGGAATTTTTTATAGGCAGGGACCAGTTTCGTATCTTGCATTAACGTCATAATTGCTCGGGTTCATACTGGTGATTGAAAAACTTACAGATCGTTATTTTTCATTTTACGATTTGCAAGGTCCTGGAAGTCTTTGATAACTTTAAAAAATCAGAACATGATTCTTGAGGGCCCTTGCTTTACTGTCATAAACCCACCAAATAAGCCTAACTAAAGAATTGGCGTTCATCGTTTTGTGAAAAAGCTCAGAACGAATGGTGGAACATTGGGTAGAATTAACTATCTTGGAGATACCGACATCAGACCCCCGTCAGCTCTCGTTTATGATTTTCTGGTGTAATTCAGTATTGGCGACCAAGGAACATTGAATTTCTAGCTCTGCATTTATAATGTATACAGGCAGTCCGCAATATCTGTACAATTGAAGTATAAATAGTAGATTGTGTAAGGATTATTGTCGGTCCATTTATTGGGATAGCAGAACTTTCGCAACCTTTCTCCAAATTTTACAATTTTGTGAAAAGAAACACTATTGATTAAAAAAATTACGATTTCGAAGTTGAATTTTGTCCTCTTCAAAATTTTTTAGAGATGTTAGCTCTTTTGTAAATAAATATATGGTAGCCTGTCAGGTTAAGCTGTCTGCTTTGAGTGATCCATTGTACAAACGAAACGAAGTCTACAAATCTCAAATTGCATCTTGTTTTAAGGCTATCAACTCCAATTCAAGTCGTAATTGGATCAAATGCAAACTGTAAATTTTTAACTTGTTGGTAACGTCAGTTTAAATGTTGAAATTTTTAGAGATTCAAGTTAAAATCACTAAAAATTTCACGACGAGTCTTAAAATAAATTTTTCAGGCATTTTACCATTCCGTAATAAATGGTTTACGAACACAATCTTATAAACATTTCGGAAAAAAAAATCAGCTGAATTGTCCAATAATTATAATCTGGCAAAATGTATTATGAATTGCCGATTAAAACCGGATCACTTGTGTTTTTGCCAATCACCCATATATTCTGCCATTCGGTATCTAAGGAGGTATTTTTAAAAAAAGTCTAACGATGTAGGTTTTTCCGTTCAGTCAACTTGTTACTTGGTACAAACATGTCGTCCTTTATTACAGGTATTTCAAAAGAGGGACGATTTTGGAGAACCCCGTCAGAATTTTTATCGTAGTTGGTACGAATACAGAAAAGGATTTGGTAATCTGACCCAAGAATTTTGGCTTGGTAAGGTTTACTTTGTGTCTCCCTCCACCACCTTCTGCCTCTCTCTAATCTTGGTTTAAAGGTCTACCTAACCTTCCTGTGTATCTTTTATGCCTTGTGTTTAAGGTCTGTGTCTCCCTCACAATCTTGTCTTTAGACATTATGGCTCCCTCAACTCTTTCTACTCCCTACCATCTTGCCGTTCCCTCAGCTGGTGTTTTTAGGCATATGGCTCCCACCCTATCTTGTATTTCTTTTAGAACTTGTTTTGGGCATGGTTCTTCTTCACCCCTGCTTCCCCTTAACCACCATGGCTTTGCCTCTAATCGTGTTTTGGGGCCATGTGGCACCCTCACCACCTTGTGTTTCATTTAGCTTTTGTTTTATGCCTTACGTCTGCTGCATCACCTTATATTTACCTAATATCTTGTTTTTTTTAGGCCTCTTTATCAACCTAACCATCTTTTATTTCCTTCAGGCTTGTTTTTAGGCTATGTACAATGTTACGAAAAAAACGTATAATTCTTCTTATTTCCAAAGTACGAGCCGGGAAATCTTGACGCTATCAATATTTTTACCTTGACAGTCCTTCCAGTCCTGTGCCTCAAAAAAAAATAAGAACTAAACCTTTTGTATCCAATTTTGTTGGATGTTGTGATTATTTGACAAACTGACAATTTTCAAAGCCAAGACAAAAGCCTACCAAGTAGTAAAACTAAACGAGATGAAGTCCTAGTTATTTGCAATGTAACAAACAATTTCCAACAAGAATTTTGATCATACTTATTTTTGGTAGATTTAATAACTCCCTAGGAGTTAATTTAGGTAAGTCCGTATTTGTTACACCATACAAAAGAAATAGTATGGTGTAACAAATACGGCAGACGATATAAAAATACTATTTACCTAAATTAACTCCTTTTAGTGTTGCACTTGCGACTAACTGTATAGTTTCCAACGTATTCATCTAACTCTTTAACATGCTTGACTTTAATAAATTTAACTGTAAAAAAAATTGTTCCTTTTTAATAGTTGCTTTGTTACTAAGGGGTATTTTAATAATTTTGTTTTGCAGTTTTTGTGATTTAAGTAAATGGGTGCGGCTAGCAAACCCATAGATTTCAATGGCATACCTAATGTGAGATAAAATCCATGCATGATAAAGGTGTTCTTCTGGTTCGAGGTACTCAAAATATTCTTTAGAAAATACAACTGGGCAAAATTTTTCACCACAACCACAACCACAGCCTGTTATAACCATATATGATATGACAAAACCGTAACATAGCGTAACCATACACCATCCAAAATCATAATATGCCATAACCAATTAACCATGCAGTAGCATGTCATAGCAGTAACATACCATTGCATAACACGGCAGAGACGTTACAAAAAAAGTCGTTAGCTTTTCCAACTTTTGTTGAGTTGTGCAGTTTAGTTCTCAGTTTGAAACAACTGTAACAAACTGACGCCAGGGGATGCCTGAACTTAAGATCTCCAACCCTGGAAAAACGTACACTATGTTACAATAATGGTTAAAGAAATGAAATTTGCTGCAAGTATTAGCTGTATCATTTATTGAAATAAGTGCTGACGCCCCCATGTTGGCCAAACAAAAGTTTTTGGGACTTTGTTCTCTAATGACTAAAAGTTCACCACCCATTGTAACCAGCTAGTTAAATTACTTAACTAGTGCGCAACAATAATTAAATGCTGCTTTTCATCAAGTGATATCCATATTTTGGTTTTGAATTCAAGGTATAGCTTTCACGGTCTTTGCACGCCCATTGCTGGAGTTCGCACGTCCTGTGCGGTCACCTTACCTGGTAGGTGATAGAGAACGTGTTGAGTCGATGCACCATTCTTTCATAAAGACGATTATTGGGTTAAATAACTAACCTTATTCAGAAAGATTGGCCATCATTAAATGAAACTTTTTCGAGCTTCGACGTCTAAGTATGAGCTTTAAAAATCTCCTGGCAATTTAAGCGAAGATCCTTTTTTTATTCTTCCCCTTCAGGGGAGATAATTGAACGAAGGACACTCATTTAAAGAAGTAGCCTAACGAATAATACAAAACGTGACTGTAGGAAGTACATGGTTGCTACAGCATTTTTTCTCTTTTGAAATGCTTTGCCATCCAATGTGCTTAATCATTTGTCCTCTCACGTCGATCAAAAGAGCCTTTTTTTTCAATGTGACCATTCCAGATTTGTGAGTCGTTTTCATAACTTAATTTATTTTTAACCTGGAACAGATATTACTGGTTCCATGGACCCTTTCTGTGCCAAATGCTCTTTTGCCAATGAATTTGAGTTATTTCTTTATTAATAAACGAAGAAACACAAAGTAGCCAATATTGTGAACAGTCCTGGGTACAAATCCAGGATTTAAATTGAAATGTTTCAAATCACCAAAAAAAAGCGCTACCCACGACATTAACTAACTCCAAGTTACTAGTTTTTCCCCGGCATAACATACCCCGGTTTAGCTGATTCCTGCTGATTCAACTCGAATAGTCAGCATTATTGAAGCAATAGTGTTTGTTTCTAATTGTTAGAGAGTATATATTCATTTCATTGTCGGCCGCTCGCCCCCTTTTCTTTGCTACCGTGGCAAGAATGAGCCCACTCGCGCTCATGCTTATTATTGAAGCTTCGTTTCTTTAATCATGATCCTTCATCATCATCATTAATCCTGCTCCTAAGCTAAATATATACACGGTGATTCATAAAGTACTAAAAAATAGGCCTATATGACGTAGGCCTATAAAATGTAGGCCTATAACAGACCTAATAAAATGGTGATGTTCACACGATTACTTCATGTATTGTACAGTGAACCCTTAGGTTATTGTACCAGTAGAAAGCCCGTCATAAATGAATGAGGTAGTAATTCCTGCTCACTCTCCCCTCCCCCACCCCCATCCAGGAAATAAAATGTGCTCGACAGGTATAGCACGGCCTTTACTGTACCCAAGCTATAAGCCTAGTAAGCTCATCTAATATCCTGCCTCGTTAACTTTGTGCAATATTTCATTGTGAAACAAGGATTTGAACCCCTTAACCGAACAGGTTTGAAATTCGATGATATCTCCAACCGTATTCATGTATTGCAGTGCATTTGGATTGCCAAGCCGAAAACTTGCAAACCTCTAAACAATTTAGTCAAATCTAATGAATATTCTGAACTCAGGATTTGCGCTCGTAACTAAAAAGGTTTGAAATGCGTTTATATTTTCAACCGTAGTGCATCTGTAGTAGTGCAATGCAGCTTGCTTAAGCTAGCCTAATAAATTTACAGTGTAGCTACCAGATTGAACGCCGACATTGCTTGGATGTCGGAAATAGATATTAGATATTTCCTGGTTCGGAATGAAAGTAAGCCACATCCACATTAATTCAACACTACATTTTCGAAGTGTCTGCCTTGTGCTGCAATGCAAAGGGAAAACCTTTGATTAATATTTCGCCAAACTCCCTCAATCATATCCAGTGTAATTTTTTGACATATCTCAACAATACAGTGCCTTAGATCCTGAATGGTTCCCGGGTGATGTAGTGCTGCACCTAGCCTGTTCCTCAGATATAGCCCCATAGGAAGAAAACAGGAGGGGTTAATCAGGAGTTATGGGAAGCCATTCTACTGCTCCTCCCCTCCCAATCCACCTGCCACCAAAGGTCTGATCCAACCACTCCCGTACATTGCGTCCAAAGTAGGAAGAAGCCATATGGTATTAAGATGGGCAAGTGGCACTTCCTTCTCGATGGATGGTTGAATCTCGTCTTGGAGCAGCTCTAAATACCGTTCAGCATTTAGTGGTCCATCAATGAAGAATGGTTCTATCAACCGTGAACCCACAAAACCGCACCACACATTCGTGCTGGAATTATGTTGGTGATTCCCTCAATTGTGTAAATGTGGGTTTGTGATGCGGTATTCTCGTGTGTTCTGTTTGTTAGGTACGTGTAAGGAAATATGGGCCTCGTCAGTCATTGCCAGACAGCGTAGAAATGTGGCATCACCATCAATGGTTTCAACAGCCCATTGTGTGAATTTTAGTCTTCTGTCATAGTCCTCCTCATCACGGTGTTGTGGAGAGGCGGGTTTGTATCCATGGTACCCCTGTTCCTTAAGGATTCTATGGATGGCTGTTTGATTGGTATTAACATGCTGGGCAAGGTCTCGTTATGATGTTCGAGGGGTTGCTTTGATGGACTCAATTACGGCAAGCGTACTTTCTTCATTCTGTAGCCTATCGTGGACGACCACATGCTCCCAGTCGTCTGCCACAGACCATGTCACCTCAAATTTCTGCAAATATTATTGATTGTGTTGTAGCATGGCCTATCTCTTTCTGGATGGCGCGCGTGAAATTGGTCAATAACTGTTGCAATGGTTTGGAAGTTGGCTCCCTCCATGCCACAAAGTAGGACTAGTTCAATCCTCTCCTGAATAGTGTACTTTGGGGGCTTGTCTCACAGACCTACACATTCCAACCTAACGTTCAACTTATACGTTTAAAGAAGGTGGCTACGACGGAATTGTAATACTAGACGTACGACCTGATAACACGCAGTTTGCTACAACACAGCTACAAAATGTCCCCGTCAAGTGCAGGTGGAGATTCGCACAAGTTATTCAAAGGATGCACATAGCAAGCCTTTATTAGATTGAACAAAGGTTTTTGTGTCATGTGTAATAAAGTTAGGCCCCCCCTACAGCATAGGCCTATATTTTGTAAACCTACAACTTATATGCCTACATTTTATACATTTTATAGGCCTATTTTTCAGTACTTTACGAATTGCCCTGTATATAGATATTATGGTCTTCTTAAATTCCAAGTCCAAGAAATCTTATCTGTTGGAGGTGCTCCATTAAATATTTGTTTTTAATATGTTAATATCATTTTCGTTGCAATGTGACAGGAAACGACCAACTGCATGTTCTGACCAATCAAGATTACGTCGCCTTACGAGTAGATCTAGAAGATTTTGAGGGAGAAAGTAGATTTGCCACCTATGGACAGTTTCAAGTAGCTGAACGTGACGATGGTTTTAAAGTTCGAATCGGACAGTACCAAGGGAATACAGGTAAGAAGTTCAGTACCTGTTTCTTTTGTAAGTAACCAAATAGTTTAAAGGTGTGTAGCCCTTTATCTTTGAATAGCTGTTCTCATAATTGAAATTTATATTATTTCAGGTGGTGATAATCTCCTCTTTGACGGCCAAGTGTTCGTGACATATGACAGGAATGACGTCAACCAATGTGCTTTTAATTACAAAGGTGGTTGGTGGTATACTAAATGTCATGGAGCAAACTTAAATGGGGAGTATTTAAAGGGAGAACATAACGAAACTTATGCCAATGGAATAAACTGGAAAGCATGGAGAGGATATCATTATTCCCTAAAGAAATCAGAAATGAAAGTTCGGCCAACGAAGTTTTTAAAATGGGAAGAGGATCACACAATTACACCGTTGAAAGATCCACAGTGCTGCTGAATAACTGTGCACCTTAACTTGGAAACAGTATCTCCTACGTTCATTAGAATTTACATAGCTTGTACACTCAACTTACAAAGACACAACCTTCTATTTTTTTTATTATTAGCTAGCTCAATCTGAGGTCGCCAGTGTTGAATAAAGTTACATTGCATTGTTAATTTAACTTATCATAGGCCTACTATTTTTTCAGTCAGAAGATCTGATATTCTGAAAGTGTTATCAGTATCTGAAAACCTGAAACAATCGATTAGACAGGAAGGAAAACCAAATGGTCTCGAGACGTGCAACGTACATAGGTTTGCATCCGTATTATTTAACCTAAGACAAGTGTATGTCTGCTTTAAATCCAAACTAGCAGCACTTTTGACGAAATCTTTGCATTAAAACAAACAATTGTGTCCCTAGTTTGTTATCTTCCTAATCTTAACAAAAATAGAAATTCAGTATTTGCACTCTGAAGAACAGAGACACTACTTTCCAACCTTTTTAAAATTTTCTTTTCTTTTCTTTAGTATTAGCTAGCTCAATCTGACGTCGGCAGTGTTGAATAAAGTTAAACTGCATGATTTATTTGACATATCATAGGCCTACCGTTTTTTTTATCAGACGATCTGATATTCTGAAAGTGTTTTTAGTATCTAAAACCTGAGAACAAGGGATTGAACAGTATGGAAAGCCAAATGGGCTCGAGAAGTACATCGTAAATATGTTTGCATCCCTATTATTTAACCTGAGACAAGTGTGTGGCTGATTTAAATCCAAGGTCGCAGCCCGTTTGAAGAAATTTTTGTATTAAAAATCAAAGATTGTATTCTCCTTAGTTACTGCCTTCCTAATTTTAACAAAAATAGAAACTCAGTAATTATACTCTGCGGGTTTCTTTCATCATGCAGAGATAAGCGCCAGTTACTATACGAGTCATAGAACCTCTTGTGTAGCGTTTCAAAGAAACATAAACAATACACGTCGAAAGCAGCTGCACACTGAAATGAAATGATTTTATTTTCCCCTTTCAAACGAAGACATGAGATCTTGTAGTAGGCCAAAGAGAAATGATTAAAGAATACAAAAAAAAATCTTAATACAAAATAAGAAAATAAAAATTGCTCGCAATTATAAATAAAGAGTAGTCTTGTAGTTTAAAACGACAAAAATAAAATAAAAACCACAGTTGATCTAAAAAAAATAAACTAGGCAGAGAAATAGAAAAAAAGATATATCCACCACTTAGTTCTTAGGAAGATTAGATAAGATTGTTGCTGTTATAATATTTGTTCGGATGGTGGAATTTCAATTCAGTCATTTAGGACTGAACCACTGTGGATAATTTGCTAGTTTCGCTTCTGTTAAAACTTGGAGACAGAACCGTTACGAGTATTAAGAACATGAATGGCAAATCTGAAACTGTTAAACCTATTTGACGACATGTTTTTAAAAATGACACATGAATACCAATCCGGAGCAAATCAATTACAACACGGAGAATTATGTCATTACAGCTTTCTTTTTTTTTTCGAATCTTGTTTCTTTAGCAAGAGTTGATACAATTTTTAATTGAACAAAAGATAATGCGAAGCATACGTAAAGTTTTTTTGTATTTTAAGAAGGCTTTCTTTTGTATTTGTTAGCTACAGACAAATAATTAAACTAAATTGAAAATATGCTTTTTGATTGGAAAAAGCTAATTTAAAGTACAAATTCAGGTTTTTTTTCCTCCTGCCTGTTTTGGTATAATGACAATTTTTTAATGTGTCTATAGTTTATTGTGTCCGCGGTGGATCTTGAGTTCGCACCAGAATGAAAGCAAATAAACGATTCTTTGCAGTAAAGCACCTTGCTGATATCGAAATAGTCAGAAAAATAATGGCGGCCATCGCTTCGATTTCCTACCTTCCTCCAAGGTTCCTACCTATCTAAGCTTCGTCAAGGGAAGGCTCGAAACAGTCAAGCCAGGGAGATCATTCTCAAAGTCGCTCTTTGTTTTCTACAGGATGTTTTTCCCAGCAGTCCCGTAAAGTGTGAGAAGAATGCTGTGACGGTTGCAGCAAAATATACTGGCGTAAGCTTTTCCTTTGTTACGAGGATTGTACAAGAGGCAAAACGTATAGTTTTGTAACCATGGACATATTTGTTATTAGGTTATTGTAGCTAGATATTTATTGTGTACAATTGTTTTGTTGCTGGGGGCTGGTGACCCAATGGGTTAAGCTCTGTAAATAAAACAAACAACAACAACAACAAGAGGCAAAACGATCGCCATTGTTGCTATTGTCCGGTAGAAAGCGGCCGCGTTTTTCTCCATAGAGTGCCCCTCGACTACTTGGATTGTCGCGTAATTGTAGCCAACATGCACATCAGAATGGAGTCACCAACAGCACGGAAGATGTTAGCCGAAGCTCAACAACGTACTGGATTTACAGATTGGTCACCTCGTATGAGTCATAGTTTGAAAAAGTTGGGCTTTCATTTCAAGAAATTTGATCATTGGAACACTCGCTCGAACGTACCGACATTGTCGCTGCCCGCTGCATGTATTTACGAGCAATAAAACGTAGGTGTTAACAAAAATGCCATATTGTGTTTCTTGCAGACACGTGGATGAACGAAAGTCATTCTGTGAAAGGTGTGTGGCGCAGCAACGTAATTGTTTCCGGGGGCCACGTACCAGCGAGTAAGGGAAAACGACAGCATCAAACAACAGCCCGTCTTTCTCTCGACTACCAACAATAGTAAATATTCGGAATATTCGGAATTCACATTCCATCACAAGCATATTTCCCATAAATTTTACAAATAATAGGTCAGCTTGGTAACCTTCTCTCCATTCCGCCCACCCCCTAACTCCCAACAAACTATATGACTTGAGTGTAGAAAGTAGAACCCCCTTCCCACTGATGATGTGACTAGATTCCTCCCCCCCCCCCACCCCACGCACTAGACTTCTTTCTCCTTCAAAATATTTTAGTCATGTTTAAAATTGATCCGGTTCCTTCATACGAGAATTAGTTTACCTCTGATAAATAATTAACTTTAAAAATGAAAAGTTATAAAAAAGCATTTTCCGAAAAAAAAAAGATTAAAAAAATAACAATTCAGAAGAGTAAAGAAACAAAGAATAATGAAAAATTGGAAATAACGGGATTTCCAGTTAAATAGCAATAGAAATGCTGCAATATTGGTTTCAACTTCATTTTTTGTAATTAAAATTGAGAAATAATGTTAGGCAACTTACTGCTTTTTATTAAGACTACGAATTAAGAATTGAACTGCCAAGCAACAGTTGAGTGTTTATGCAAGGCTTACTGCAGGTTTTAGAATCAGTAGAAGGTTTTCATTGCATGCCAGGCAGTACCTCTGCAGACCAGTTCCAGGAAAGCTGCCCTGCTCCAGTAAAACGTAGCCGATTATAAAATGCGCTCAGGACTAAGTTCCAGCGAACAATAAACATGGTGGCAGCCGCTGGGGTTCTGATACTTTCTATGGCGAAACTTGACGGGATCTTTAACCCATGTGTGATTTAAGGTAGGGTCAGTTTTGCATGAAGGTTCGCATTGCCGGATCATCGGTTTTGTAGCAGACGCCATCTTGCCTTCATGTTAAATTTGCATGCGATAAAATGATTTGCTACGATCTTTTGGTCTTTTTGTGATGGAAGCTGAGCGTATAGTGTTTGGTTAAGTCGAAAATAAAGCAATATTGCACAAGTAATGCAAAATAAGGGTGCATTTAAGCACCGATTTCCCAAATCATTCCCCCAATAGAATGTAGAAATAATCCGATAATTCAACCAGTTTTTAGGGTGTGCCAATAGCTAATAAAACAGTTAACAATAGAATAAGAGAAGCGATCGAAAAAAATACTTTTAAACATCACTGTCGTGGATTGACTCGACTAAACACATTTATCCAAAACGATGTCGTAGATAACTAGGGCAGTCGTCATTTTCGCTGTCAACATAAGGGAGCGTGCTCCGCTTTCTTTGCTGTTTGGATGTTTGGCAAAAAAGTGTCGGCCTTTGAAAGTAGTGATATCGTTCCACCAGGCGGCCGAGGTAGCTACCCACTTATCTGCAGAGTATGATGAAAAAGTTATTGATGCATCTTTCTTTCTGTGAATGTGGATAGCCATCCTTTAATTTTTGGTTTTTCTTTATCCCGGCTCATTTCCCTTAAATTTTCCGCAATTTGAATTTCTGGCGCGTTAGCATTTAACCTCAACGTGACAAAAATATTAAGTCTGGACCGATCACCTTTTTTCTACCAGAGCCGATCATTAAACAAAACTGGCCGATACCAAATCCCGAACAGATTACCGATACCAAATCCCCCAATAACATTTAAAAATTTTCTTTGTAATTTGTAAACAATAAGAGACTGCTGCTTGGGGTTTGGACCATTGGAAAGTTGTAAAAAAACGTTGAAAACAGTGTATTCCAACGTCAAAATTGGTCGACGAAATGTGAAAGTATATTCAATTTGGTTTATTACCAATCTCTCTGGATTTTGTTTACCGATTCCAATTTCTACCGATATTGCAAATGTTGGTAAGGAATTACGTGAGGCATTCTGAATCGGTAATCGGGGTCGGCCCAGCCTTACAAAATGTGCTTTTAGTTGCTTGCAGTTCACAGACACAGTCATGTCTGCTAGTGAAGCCAAAAGAGAAAGAATTTGAATTTGAATTTATTCTACGGAGCCGTGACCCGTAGTCATATGCCCTGATACAGCAACTAAAATTACAACCGATTACAATACTCAACAGAGAAAAGAGAAAGAATTGGCTACGATATTGCCTCTGCGCAAAGAGAAAGAGAAAGAGAATTCAACAATCAACAACAACAATTAATCTTTCAACAATCAATCTTCTAACAATCGGATGCCTTTAACAATTAGAAAAGGCTTCGCCGTCTCCTTGTTGTTTGGATTTTGGCTCTTGCTATTGGTTCATTTTGTCATCCTGATGGTTCGTCAACCCAATGTCCGATTCCGGATTTTTTTTGATAAACCTTGTACAGCCTCCCGTGCTACTGCATGAAAAGTGTGGCTTGGCTAGTCCTTGGGGTTTTCGCGTGATGTTCGGTCTACGATTACATTGGAGTATGTTCATAGTGGAGCTACGATTACATTG
>JAHWFP010043326.1:0-10213 GCA_023313725.1 Lithobius niger | reverse complement strand
TCTGATGAATATTGAGGTAACTTTTGGTTCAGGCACTTCATATCGAAATCCAGCAGATACAGTAGAAAATAACGCACGACCCATCCGACCGGGAAATACTACCGACGAGAATATTTTTTTTTTGCCATCTGACGATATTTCTTTTCGCTCTAACGGGAATGTTTTCTATCTGAGTGCAGGATTTTTATTCAATCTGGTGAGAATTTTGCTTTCTACATTTCTCCCATGTTATTAGAATACCTTTCATTATTAGTTACTAATGCTAATAGCGTCATTTAAAACGCTCTGTAGAGTAGCATAACAAAAAATACAGCTGCGAATGCTATACCACGGCTACGGTTGACGGCAGAGCCTCTCCCCCTCTACTCTCTTTCTGTCCGAGACTTAGCTTTGTTTTGTACTCGTTTCGTAAGCGCATCGTTTGGCGTACTTCTTTTCCCTACCGCATTTTTTTTCCCAGATGTTTTTACGACTGTCATTATATTGTGACCGAAACTGCTGGAATGCACAGGGAACAACAGTACTTTACCAAAACTAAACACGTATCAACAAATGCAAAAATGTGTAAATCTTCTTCGAATTAGAAAGAAAACAAGCGGCTACAGCGACTGCCTAGTCCCACCGGTCTTCTGTACAGTTCCTTCACTTCCAATGTTGTGGCGCACATCTCTGTCATGCACTACAACAGCTGTCTCTATTATCTAATCTAAAACCAGTAGACCATCACAATTGCTGGTTTAAAATGTTAGCTTTTAAGCCTATTTTACATTTTAGGCTTAATTGTCAGCTTTTAGGCCTAATTTTAACCAGCAGTTTTACTTTCGTATGTAACAGCTAACGGAGAGTTGGATTGTATTGGAAGCATATTCAGTTTTGCAACACGGTGCGCCTTCGGGTACACAGTTACAGCGTTAACAACGTAATGCGCAACGTAGCCTATATATAGATCTGTGGGGAAGTGACGAGAGAGGCGCCGTTGATGAAGCCAACGGCGACTCGTAGCAACTTTACGTTGCCGTGGTAACATGATTTTAAGCCTAATTTTCATTTTTAAGGCCTATTTTTTATATTGCAGTTTTGATTTCGTTAGTAGCAGATAGGCCTAATGGAGAATTTGGTTCTACGGTAAGCCTATTCATTCATGCAACAATGCGACGAGACTATTTTAAACGAAACTAAAATCCATTTCTTTTTATTGCGTATTATCTTAGGATTCTAAATCGACGATCAAATGTTATTATTTAATTTAGTGACGTCGAAGAAGTTTATGAACTATAAGAACATAACGATGTTTTAATTTGTCATGTTATTTAACTAACTTCTCACACTAACGTTGTAAACAATGGTCGTCAATAGCTGGTACCGTTGCGAAGTTGAAAAAAAGCGACGGACGGACAAAGTCGTTGCAATAGTCTTCTCAGCCGGTACGGCTGTACAGAAGACTAAAAGAGCGAGGAGGGATATTCTACACTCAAATGGTATGGTAGCCAGTCAGATAACCCCGATCTACATTGAGTGATTATCTTTCTATAACTTCAAAATTTTACAACTAAGGGAGAAAATGGACCGAAAAGCAAATCACCATACCCATCGAAATCAAAAATAAAGTCGATTTCTTGTATAAAATTGAATTTGTCACGGGATTTGTTTTCCGTATAACGAGAATGTTTTTTAAAATTCTAATGTAATGTTAGGGATATAACAAAACTCAAACCATTTGCCATAAAAAAAAACCGTATACGGTGGCTAGAGTGGATGCTCGAATGCGTAGCGCGGGCACAGCGGACTCTTCCCTTCCACCAGCGCTGCCAGCGGACGCTTCCCTCCCTCTGGCACCCTGAAACTGCACGAGGTGGGGGTTGGACAGCCGCTCTTCGTGCGAAAATGATAAACGTCCTACACTCTCCCCAATCAGAACTGCCGGAAACTCTCCGGAATACACGAAGAACAAACCTCTAGCAGTATGCAGTCAGAACTGTGGAGGGCCACACTGTGCGCAGATTTCCTTCGTTGTATTACTTTATTTTAGTTTCGTACCACTGCATCGAAATACAGGTTTACCTCACTAATAAAATAGTAAGCTAAAAGTAAACTATTCCGTGGATTACATTCTTCCTTTGGATTTTATATCCTCTGAATTTTCTTTATTTAGTTTTATTTTCCTGGATATCCTTTGCCGTTTGGCCACGTAACGGACTGGTACACAGTACTCGGCACAAAATACTATTTGCGCCTGACAGAACAAAACATGCAAGCCTAAAATAAAATATAACCTTTATCTGATGGGGAGAAATTTCCATCGGATGGGTAAAATTCTATGTGACGGGTGCACACATTTGCTATCGGATGGATGTTCGCTTATTTCGACTTGATGGATTTTCGGTCTGATGCGAGGTCAGCGAATCTTCATTTATGTGTGGGTTTGGATTTTATTTGTACTTTGTTTAAGAGGGGGAGGGGGGTATGAGGGTTTTTTTTGTTTGTTTTTGCATTGTTTTGATTTATCTTGCAACCCAAAACAACAAATCCTGAACAAAACCTAAACAAATTTCAGGTAGAATATAAGATCTGGCATGCACACTTCAATAGGCTTACTGGCATTGTATTATTGGCAGTAAGCTTTATTGAGTTTATAGGTACTGATACGTCCCTTGATATACGAAGGGTTTGTAGGGCTGCGGGGAGAGTCATGGGGGGCTGCTGTTTTCACTTGCATGTGGGGAAGGGCAAATGGGGGCCTTGGATCGGGGAGAAGGGCATTGAAACTTTGTGGATCATACTATGTCTTTTCATTCCGCCGAAAGTTCAGCCCTGACCAAGTTGTCGACGCGCCATTAAGCCTCAATCCCCCCCCCCCCGATTAATATTCGGCGAAAAGGTAATTCCCGTTTCGCAGAATTTCATTTCGCAGAATTTCGCAGAATCAAAATACTCTATAAAAATGTAATATTGCTCAAGTTAAAGAAGCATTCCTAACTGGAAGGAATTTGTAATTAGCTGCGGTTTCTGATGATACGTTTAGCCGCGGCAAGCGCAGCAGCGTGCGCGAGGCACGTTATTTGTTTAAAAATAAATATTCGCCAAAACAGGAGTCGGCAAAGCGGGATTCTCATTTCGCCGAAAATTAACACACTGATTAAAATTCGGCGAAACGGCTATCCGATCAAACATTTGACCCCCCCCCCCCTCCCCCTCCCTTTCGAAAATATTGACTGGTCCCTGAAACCAGGGAGAGTGAACTACAGAGCAAAATATCGCAGGAAAAATGAGAACGGAAATAAAAAGGCGATAGGAAAAAGGACAAATAAAACCATATTGTCTAAAAGGATCGCGAAAGCCAGCCAAGCAAAAACAGCTGCGGGAATTGTGTAATTGATATATGGGACTACTACTCTCCCATTTTTTGATTTGTAGAACATCCTGCCTCATAATCACTTTTTCGTTCTAATCCGATTACACTAGACTACCTGTGTGACAAATTCCAGATATATTTTTTTGTCGATTTATTAGTTGTTGATGTATATTAGTTTGGGCGAAGTATTGGAGCAATGGAGCGCAATCTAAGTCGATATTTTGAAGCACAACGACGTGTAACTGCAATACTAATGACAATTTTACGTCATTAGCTTGTGAAACGTCATTTGGCTCAGATTTTCGAACGCACGGATCTGACGAGCGTTGAAACTGCTTTCCAGCCCTTCTTTGTCAACATGCCTCGTCACATTTAACTCCCTTTATGCGTTCGAATCCGGTTAGAGTAGGTACGATTTTTTCAAACAACACCTGCATATTATGGTATTTTGTTGTTTAATTTGAAATCAGTAACACTTTTTTAATGAGAAAAAGGATTTAAATAATAGTTATAGTACCCCTGACAAACTGTATGGGATTTATCGCCCATCGGCTCATAAATCCTATACAGTTTGCCACGGGTTCTATAACTAATTTATCGTACGGTCTGTAACTATTAAAATGAAAAACAAAATTGGGGGGGGGGGGGCGGCGTAATAAGCTGTGTTGTTTAGGCAAACTTTGTGTCGTCACTCTGTTTTGCTGCAGTCAAATTTGCGGCCGATACCATTTGAGCGAGATGAGGGTGAGCAGGGGTAGGCTATGTGTCTAGAGGGAGATTTTTTTTAATCGTATAGGAGAAACAGGTTTTTTTTTTTTTTTTATCTTGGCGCACATCACGAAAACTTCATCATGTAAAAATTATGTCGTACTCATTAGGTTCACGAAAGTGGTGTTTTAAAATTTTTTTTATCATGTCATTCACGTAATGAGTCGTCCTTCTTCAATTTGCGTAATGTGCTTTCTGAACAGTGGGTTCTTCGCGTTTGTCATTCGCTGATGTCATTTCATGGGAGTATAGTATCCTACGTCTTTGATACCTTTTAATGGAAAACGTTGATTTGGACGACAGCGAAGATCAATAGTGCTTAATAATGCCCAAGAAAAGATTTGGTATCCAACTTTAGTGTCACTGCGGACCATTTTACAGACAACTCAGAGGTAGCGTACGAATTCCTGCAAACAGTTATGTGCTAAAGTGTGGGCAGGCAGTTAGAATGTTGTGGGTGTATTTTTATTTCGGAGTGGGGGGGGGGGGGGGGGAAATAGCGTACGCGAAATTTTGGGGGAAAAAATAATATGTATAGTTCGTATATTATTTCAGTTGGTGTTTTCGAAAGGCCGACACAAGTTTTTTTGATTTAGAGTCGCTAGCTGGCTTCTTTTTTTGTGTGGGGGGGGGGGGGCGGTAAAAAGTATTTAAAGTATTCAATTTTATTGTCTGTATTTCGAAATGTAGATGGCATCCATATCACACTTTAGTGTGGTGATATCCCATATCGCCACACTTTAGTGTGGATATTCATATCACCACAGTAAAGTGTGGTGATATGGGATATATCGCTGTGCGTTTTTAGCATTGTGAAAGGTAGGGACCGTACGATAATTCCTAGATATCGAATGGAAATCACGTTTACAGTTTTTATTTATCTTTCAATCAGCCAACCTTGAAATATTGCTCCAAAGTACAAAAATATATTTTAGATAATTTTGCCTCCACACTTCGTTAGACAAGTCGATTCTCTTTCATTAGAAACAAGATTGACAATATTCCGTTGGAAAATAACGGAGAAAAAGTGGAACTAAGATCACAACTGAAAAACGTTGTAGACGCTAGCGCCATCTAGTAGTCAGAATTGAGATAAACAAAGGTGTTGCACTCCCTCTTAACAGACACGTAAAATTCTACAATCACTCGAGTGCACAACATCGGGATTTTTATGGTCTTACATATGTTAAAATACGCAGGTCGCAAACCTAATTACAATCATTTCTTTTCAGCACGGCAGCTCTAATGGTTATACTGGCTGAATATGTAGGAGAATGGAAGATACCTTTCTGTTCATACTCGAAAGCAGGAGGCTGTGGCGTTATCAGACTGCCCTTGTTTAAGCTCTTTCCGGTAAAGTATGATTGTGAACGTTTGGTTGGTACCCTTCCTAATACTAAAATTATTGTACAATAAGGTTATGGTGGCTAAGCCCCGTCAGTGATTAGCCTGGATGCCTGAAGAAGGCTGATCGGCGACTGACTCATGGCTAACTCCCCGCCAGCCATTCAGGTAGTGAGAGACGCCAGTCTCCTTCTGTAACCATGGGAACTGTTCTATTGTGAACTTTCTCAGGCGATACGATGATCGAAGTAGTTTCCTAGTTAGATTCGCTTGGTTTGCTCCTCCTCTTACCTGAGTCTGTTTATTCTAAGGCCAGTAAACAATGGACTTTTTTTCATCACCCAAACGCGTGATTGAAAAACACAACGCTCCTTTGTGCAACCTGTGTTGCACACGAAATTTTTTAACCATGTAACGGTTCCATGTCACGTTTGTAATGAAGCCGTTTTGGTTGTAGCCATTTTGCTCAGTACCTCTACTTTATAGGGACAGACCTTGTTGTGACATGACTTGAGCTTAATTTTAAAAACGGCTGTGTTATACACCGTGCACCTCCGTACCATCATCAGACGTCTTTTTTTCCAATTTCCAATGTGTGCTTTATTTGCGGTCGGATTTTATCCAGAGTTCACTGGAGTGCACCAGCGTATGCTGTAACCACTCGGCTGTGCTACCTCAATTTGTTAAGGGTTCCCGACAGGAGGGAGGACCCTAACAAAGCTCTCAGTGTACATTGGGTTTTACTTTTCTGTTTAGAGTGATGCTGCCATTTATCTGTAATGTTTATCCCACAAAAAGTAATCGTTCACGTAGCGTTTGAGGCCCCCACACAGAAGAATTTTATCAAACTTTGATACGCCCCTGTACTTAGCTCCGTACAAATGACTGGGCCTATTTTTCACTCTAGACTTAAAGTGAAAAATCAACTTCTTACGACCAACGTGTTGATGACAGGTTTAGGCAAAGTAATCGCTTCTTTCAATCGTTGTTTTATCGCTGTCTCGCAGCTCTCGTTTTTCGCACAGGTGTGTGTACTGCCTGTAAGATATGTTTGTTTATTTTACGCCCACGTTTCAAAGATGTCACCGTCTTGATAAAATCGTGTAGGAACGATAAATCCGCAAAATTTATGAAGCCAATAATCGTGTGAACGATCTGACATCTACAGTTTTTGAAGACCCCACCTTAAACTGTCGCCTAACCACAAATCGTAAACAGAGTTTAAAAAAAAAACTGAAGTGATAGCCTAACTATTGCAGCCAAATAAATTTCGGTTGTTGAATCTTATAAAACTGACCTGTGGCCGTGGAATAGTACACAGATAGGAAAGATAAATAGTGAATGTAACCTTATTTTCACAATTTTACGTGTCATTTTCACTCCACTATACTTGTTTCCACACCCAGAGTACTTTGATTCAACGAACCGACCAAGGAGCCTACAAACTCAGGGATATCATGTGAGGGGTTAGCCATTGCTCGCTTGAACTTAGAAATATCCCAGCCCACTTGTGTACTATGAGAATTGAGTCCAGTAGATTTTTTTTTATTTTGAAGTGTGCGCATTTTTATTTGTGTGTTGTGTGCTTTTCACAGAAATATTTTAAATCTGAGAAAGTTCTGAACGAGCAGGATCGAAACTTAAAAAGTTGTGATTTGCGTCAAGTTAGCCACTTGAATCAGATATTTTTTCTTGGCATTACCTATGAAAGTCAACACCACCGTATACTTCAAGTTATCATATGGTTTTTCGGCGGTTATTACTCGCACACACGGCAGTGTAAAAGTGCTCATCTGAATGGGGCTGCTTTAACTAGCTGCTGTTTCTGATCAACAACTACTGACTCTATTTCTTATGCAGTTATGTTGGTAAGGTCTAATCTTATAGCTACGTTATATTTTTCAGTAATGTGCAAGAGCTTTCCAACAATCATGCACGTTTATCGTGTGTAGTAAAGGTTATTACACGCTTTCCGAGTACTGAGATTAACAATGTCGAAGCCCCGCAAGGGTCGAGCTATTGTTGAGCTCAGTACGAGGAAAGCGGGTAATAACCTATTTATCACCCAGTCGCGTAACAGTTGAAAAGCTCATTCACTGTCATTGTTATTGCAACATCGTCATTGTTCGTTGAAGGGGAAAATCGGGATTCGTTTTTTGTGCAAACATTGTTGCACGCACAGTCTCACTGTTTAGCTTTTTGAGCAAAAGAACGTTAGGACGATTCGTTCTTTGTTGTGCACGTGCTGGTCCCTTGTCGATGTCAGTCCTCCAGGCCTGGAATGTAAATCCTAGTACTCCAGGCCTGGGATGAAGGTATCAAGCTTGTTGCATTGTTACAAGCATTGTTCTACAGAGCAGCGCCAAGTGACGTCATATTGGCTACGAGACACCATTTGGAGGGCATAGCTACAAGGTGCACTAGATTAAAATGTAATGGAAAACAACGGCACTTCTAGTCAAGACAGTGCTTTGAGAGCGGATTTCTCCAAGAACAAAAAAAGCGCGTTAAAGGCTTAAGAAATCCAGTCTAATAGCATTGGCTTCAGTAAGACGACCTTCTTTTTACCCTCAGTGCTCCTTGCAGCTAACCCAGTAACTGGCTCCACCATAGAGTTATACACAATAATACTACGTTGTGTCACTGCCCTATAGACTGAGATCGTCTAAACTGGGTGATAATGGTTGTTGGAAAGCACTTCCAGCAAGTTCGTCATAAAACTAATAATACGTGACATCACTTTTGATGGACACAGTCGCTTTTGGTGTCATTAGTCGCTGAGCAATTCAATGAGTTTTAAGAAAATGTTCCGTGTCATTATTCCTGTTTCATATTGATGTTAACTGTTAAATCCGACCTGTGTTCATTGGTAACGAAGCTTTTTTTCCTTAGGTATTGATTTCAATAGTTGTTGTGTGGAGTCTTTGCGGAATTTTAACAGTCACTGGCGCTTTGTCCAAAGACAATCCTGCAAGAACAGATCTCAATTTGAAACTAGTTGAGGATGCTGCTTGGTTTCGTGTTCCTTATCCAGGTAAAACCGTTTAAATATACATGACTGCATAACGTGCAATCTCAGCTTTAAAAAGGGAATTGCTTCTGATACCGACCAATATCACTCACTTGTGCCCCGTGTAAGATCATGGAAAGGATCATTAGAAATTAAATTTTAAGTTTTCTTACTAAGCAAGAAATAATTTTAAATGACGAAGTTTGATTTTATGCCAGGGCGGTCAACGACCGGCCAACTGTTGGATGTGATTAATGATTGGACAAGGTCGCTTATGGAAGGTTTCCCTGTCATGTAGTGTTGGTCGATTTTGCAAAACCATTCGATTCTGTGTTCCACAATAAATCACTGACGAAACCCGAAAATGTGGGTTCACTGGGCGACTGCCCGAATGGATTTCTGACTTTCTAGTGTGTCTCAGACAATGCGTGGTGGTTGGTGTAAAGAATCAATGTGATGGTTTGCCAGTTGATAGTGGATTGCCCCAGGGTTCAGTAGTTTTGAGTCCACTTCTATTCACAATTTGCTTTAAACTACCTATGCTTAAAGTCGGAAAATGTGAAAGTAAATAAATATGTAGATGAAGTTAAATTACATTCATCTTTAATACAATATTCGTACTTTTTTACCCTGTCAAATGAACTTTGTGTGTTAAAAAATTGGTCGAATTTACGGCAGCTGCCTGTATCAGCCAGTAAGTGTTTAGTTTTTCACATTGGTAACAAAAACCCATTGCGTACTTACTCAATATCATGATCTAATTTGCAACCTCTTACTAAAGTGTGATTTACATAATGATCTTAAATCAACTGACAACTGAAAGTAATGCTGTCATTAAATTAGCCATGCAACCTGCTGTAACAATTTACCGTTGGTGTACTTCAGGAGACGTTCCAAGACTGATCTGTGCGTTTAAGGTACACCCTATTGTTGCATACGCAAGTCGTATGTGGTATACTTCTCAGCCGCTGCCATTAGCTGCCGCGTTTTTATGAGTAAGCCAAATAACCGCTGAATACTTTTCAGCCACCGCCTTGCCTAGCGGCTGAAAAAATACAGCTAAAGCCTCAAATTTCAAAGCTATATAATACATCAAAACAACGCTAAACAATCACGAAATTATTGCAACTTGTCTCTAATGGTGAACTGCTTGACTGTCTTTTGTTTCATAGTTTTAAAAATAAGTTTCTCTTGCCAGCAACTTATGAGCACCACGTATTTGTATGGCCATTAGCATGTATGGTTTCAATGTAACGTTCATGTAATAATGTCATGACACATATACGTGATGTGGCTGGGATTTTACTTAAATGTTATAATTTGAAGGTAAGAGATGAATTCCCCATTACGGATTTCTTTTTTTTTATTCATTTGCTAGTCACCTAGAAATGCATAATGCCCCCCCCCCCCCTTAAAGAAGCAAATGGGAAAAGAAGATATACAAAACCAGCAATCATTACATATAACAAAAACGGGGGGAGGGGGAAGTGAGACAATAAGCTATTCCAAGGGCGCACCACACGATAAGAGAAGAAATACCTTTTACAATCACTTTTAAAAGGCAATACAGCAAGTTTGAGATAATGCTCCCTGGTAAACCCATTTCCACGGACCACAAAGAAAAGCCCAGGCTTAAGGTCGACCAGACCACGCAAAATGGAGAAAGGGAAACAAAGATCAGCTTGCAATCTCTGAATCTCAAGAGACTCCAAACCTAGTCGAGCTAAACGGTCTTACAT
>JAHWFP010043325.1:0-15077 GCA_023313725.1 Lithobius niger | reverse complement strand
ATAGAATCGGTGTGGAAAGTGTGGAATTAATAGCATAAAGGGATCAAAATGTGTCTTGGGTACAAACGGTCAGACAGCACGACAGCATGAGAAGCAAGCACAATTGTTCTGATTCACACAAAGTATCACACAAATATGTGTATGACAAACACACATGAACAGTCCTTCCTAGCATACAAACAAAACAAAAAAAAAAGTTTCCTTTGTTTTGAGCTAGAAACTTAAAATTTGTTCTCGAAAGACCTAGAATTCTCCTGGAAATTTAATTAACGACTTTTGCTTAACGAAGCCTGAAACCTAACCTTCCCCGCTGTGATTTGCAAACGCGTAATGACCAAGGGAATGTGTACTTTCTTCGTATGACTGAAAACAAAACATCGTTAACATAATCGATTGATATCCAAGATGTCCGTTTTATTTTTATTTTCTTCTTTCCTCCCCTATCGACTCGAGGTCACACTCGACTGTTAGCCTCAGTTTGGAGAAAAGCCAAGTCCCCTACCATTTTCATTTTTCATCAGAACGCGTTCCACTTTCATGGCCAACTTTCAGAATAACAGATCAAAGCGTAACCAACAACGAACGACTGCAAAACAAATTCTTTGAAAAAAAGATCACGCGGAAAAATTCACACCAGAAAAATTCGCACTAAAGTTTACACCATGCAATCCTCTACAACCTTTTTGAGCACTAGCCAATTTTCACTAACAATGCCAGCCGGACTCGTAATGCCTGCAAAAACATGTTCACCGTTCCAAAGATGCGATTTTGTTCGACTTCTCTGAAAAAAATAAAGCACCAAAAAATGTAGGAAATTGCTGCAAAGTTATCAAAGTGTATAACTCCCATGGAACGAGGCGAGCGTTATTTGTTATACGTTATCTGTGTATTTGCGGCATGGGAGGGCTTGCAATATAACTTTTAGTTGTAAACAGGGGGGGATGATGCTTAATGGCGCGTGGACAGCTTGGTCATTAGCGCCAGTTGTAAACTGCGCAACGATCCTATGCGTATGCGACTTACGTGCAAGTACTATTAACATGCGGAAGAACGGGTACAAAACGTAAGTGACTAACGAACTTCTTGTCAGGACGAGTGATTCAGAAACCAATTTCTATAGAATAAATAGTTCTGGTAGAGAGCAATTAGCAAAAAATTGCAGATTTTGAGTAATTAAAGCTACTTTCTCAACAAATATGCAAATGCACATCCTACACCCTCCAACTTTATAAGAGCAAGTTGCTGTAGATGGCGCGGGTTCGCGGATAAACGTTAAGTGGGTTTTACGTTTTGCTACGTACACCCACTTAACCAAAAGGTCTAGCTCATTTTTTTTCTTTTCCCCCACCCTAATTTACGTATGGTGATTTTTTTTATACAGGACCGAATTGTCATACTATATTGTAATTTTCCGACCGAATTGTCTGGGGCCAATTGTCTGGGACCCAAATTGTTACACTAACTATAATTTTGGAACCGAATTGTCTGGGACTCATTTGTCCAGGAGCGAATTGTCTGGGACTCAAATTGTCACACTAACTGTAATTTTGGGACCGAATTGTCTGGGACCCAACTGGCCAGAACAGAACTGTCTGGGACCCAACTGTCCGGCATGGACTCGGTGGCACAAATTAGCTTAGAAAAGAGAGAATTCAGAATTAGAAATGTGAAAATTAGCTAAAATAATGTGTGTAAAGAAAACAGGTACAGAAGGACCGGCTGTTCTCTTACACATTAAAAGAGGCTTGCCGTATTACTGGCCCACGTAACAATTGTCACAACAACAGAGTTCCCTCTTGTTTGTTAACTTAGGCCAGTACGTGTGTATGCTAAAACGCAACTTCCGTTCATCATACTTTGCATCTATATGGGTCGAATCAATGCCATCTGAGACAAAGCCAATACATTCTTACGTGGCTATGCAGTAAGATCACGACATCACTTAAGTTGTTAAACATTGTTGGGCATTAATCACCATTTTCAATGTGCAACAGTGACGAAAATGTCCAATGTGTCACTGAGGCAGTAAGTTTAATGGGTCACAATTTTGTTTGGGTCACTAGGATCGTGGGCCAGAGCCTTAGCCCAGCAGTCTACGGTAACATTTGCTAATAACAAATTTTTTTAACATAATGTTTTTTATTTTGTTTTGCAGTGTGTTTGTCTTCACAAAAATATTTTGGATGACATTTTCTACGTTTGAACTTACTGGTTGCGATTTGTTTGATTGCTACCATGTTTATGCTGTCATAGATCAGGATGGTTGGAAAGCATAACAATACATATTATATTGCTCAAAATATTGATGGCAAATGGGTCGCGATGGATTTCGTATGGGCCATTGGTCAATTGGTCAGGTGGGTCAAGATATGTTAATGCGCTCCTTTTCCAGGCTAAAATTTAAGCTTGTCATTACAAACGTGGCCTTCATGACGCCGCGAACTCTAATAGCGGGTGGGTCACAGGTTACAGCAGACACATCGCTCTACAAAATGGCATACCAGAAAGCAACCCAACAACCTGTGTAGATATTATGCACACTCTCCATGAATTCGAACCTGGAGAAACGCTCGTTGCAAATATTCACCGCCGGTAAAATTCACCCCTCATATCTGCTTATTCGCTGATCGCTATTCCTACAGTCGCATTTTTTTAAACCCTACGAACGAACCCCGCAGTTGTGTAGCTACGTTAGGTGGGGCCGGTGGTAAATTAACCCTTAGCCCCCCCTCTCCTTAATATACAAGATGGCCCATAAAAAACGCATGAGGTGAAAAAATGTCTTAAGTCCATGCTTTTTTCTAATTTTTGTAAATTTTTTTTTACAGTGAAAATAGGGAACACTTTTTCGTACGCCAGACAAGTGGTCCCTATCTTCACTTTTTTTTTTAAACTTGGAAAAAATTTAAACTTACAGAAATTTTTCAGCTCGTTCCATTTTTTATGGGCCACCACATTTTTTTAATGATAGGGGAATGGACAAACGGCGACGATCGAAATTCATTTTTAAAATACAGTTTGCATCAAATTAAATAACTAGTATACTGCAAAAGATTTTAAATCTACATATATATATATATATATTTTTTTTTTTGGGGGGGGGGGGGCTGAGGCTGGGGCCCGGTGGCAATCTACCACCCTTGCCACCCTTGCCACCACTGGAACCCTACACCCAACAAGACACATCAACCACTCATTGCGCAGAACGAATTCTGGACCTTCTTTACCTACGTCTACCGTTCTTCTTTGAGGTGGGTCGTGGGTCATCGTTTGCGTGGGTCAGGTAGGTCATGAGTTTGAAAAAGTGACCCACTTCCGTACGAAAGCGCAAAAAAAATTGGGACACACCATACTTATAATGATGATCATGTTGCATGTCTCCACATTCCCACTATAGCGAATTGATGGGATTGACGAATGAAAAGGGCCTACTAATGCCTTTAGATTTAACTTACTACGTAGACTTTAGAAAAACTAATACAAATTTCGTTTGGGTGAAAAGTCCCTTAAAAGGAAGTTTCCTTCTTCCCTCATTAGCCACCTCGTGCACTGCTTTCGTATCGCTGCACGCACTAAGGCGCGTTTACTCACGACTCGCCTTTACGTTCTCACAGCAAGTATAGCTAGAAATCATCTGAAATTCCAACATGGCGGCGGTTTTATCTCTGCCGGCTCGTAACGAACGCAGTCAATATTAGTTCAGAAGCGACTGGGAAAATTGTTTCGTCAGGAGGAATTCTTTTATCTTATTATAACGGATTATACCACTGCAAGCATTTACTCAAACTATGTCGGATTTAGCTAAGCCAGGTATCGTTGTTACATCACAATGACACATTTGCCATGACGACTAAATTCTAGCTGCGAGCATGCAAAGGCGAGTATTTGCGTAAACGCTCCCTTAGGGAAGAAAAATAACTCTACGTCCAATAACTTGTGTGCTTGACGTCATCCAGCGAAGGAAAGAGTTGCCATGGGAACAAAGGGGTCACAAGGCGTTTTAGCGAAACAGAAACTGCTGCCGTGATAACAACACGTCACGGTTTACGTTTGAATAGCGTAAATTGCCTATTAACAACCCTGGCAAAGCTACGCCCCCCCCCCTAAAACGCTTTAAGGTTGGAAATTGCAAAATTACCTAGTTACAGCCCCCGCGGGGAAGGGGGGGGGGTGTGTGTTGGAACTGGGTTATTTCACTATTTCCAGGGTTGGAAATAATCATGATTATTTTTAAATAATCGAATAAATCTAATTATTTTTATTATATTCGGATTATTTTGATTATAAAATCAAGATTATTTTTATTATAAGCAGATTTTAATAACATGTACAATTATAACATTAATTATGACATAGTTAAAGTTGATAGAGTTTGCTCTATTTCTTGCTTGCTGCTGAGAGGATGGTCCACAATTATTGTTGTGTCACGTAGGCGGCGCGTAGTCCAGTATTGTTGTCGGTGGGATTACGGCCTGCAATCCGAATAGCTGTCATTCAAGAAAGAGGCACGTGCAGCTCACTTATGTGACGACTGTTGGGAGTTGTATTTTGGGTATTTCAAATTCAAACTGCCAATTTGGCCGTAAATTTAATTGAAATTACGTAAAGGTATGAAAAGATTAAATGATAAATGCAAATTAGGCCTACTTAAACAAACAGAAAAGGATGTTAGAAATATTTCTACGTTTGCATTTGTAAATATCGACATTCGATCAATATGCTATTAGCTGGTGCTCTACTCAACAGTCTAGCATAATTGTGGTAAACACGCATATTGGGGTATGATTTCGATCTGCGTGTAGAATGACTTGCATTAAAACCTCACCAAACGGCTGGTTAACTCTGTCAACAAACCTTTGTGTTAATGTTTGTTCAATGACGCATTATTATCTTTTGATGTTTTACAACTATTTCGCCATTGGGGATGGGGAGACATAAATTAATGCACAAAAACGATAAAGCACACAAAACAGTACGTAAAGTAAACATTCCTAAAATAAGTGAAACAAGAAAACCTATGTATGGATAGTATAAGAATTTATAGGGGTGTCGTACTAACACGAATTATAGGTGACTTGCGAATTCTGGTGTTCAGCTCAGGTGTTGCTTCTACATCTTACGCAGCACAATTTATTTGAATAAAAAAATCTGTTCACGACAGGGATCAGGTTACAAAATTAGTAGCAAGACTTACTATGATATACACAAAGAAAAATGAAAGAGTAGGCACAAGTTATAGTTTGTTTATGAACTGAAACATTACGAAATACGCGCACTACAATGTTCATGATCGTTTTTTGGTGTGAAATTCTCCGTCAGCAGCATAAATGTTAAAACAAGAAATGTCCTCGAGCGAAGCGAGACGACGCTGAATGAGCGAGCGTTAGCGAGCGACTCGTCTAGTACTTAGTAAAGTCGGTGTAGGTGTTGTGACACATTGGCAAATTTCTCACACATGAGCCGGTTAAATGAACAGTCGCATCGGCTGCAGTTGCTAGATGCAGCCTAGAAGTACGTAAGTGGCAAAATCCTTTAGTTTTTTCCTTGAATTTAAGGGTTTGAATGTTGCCATTAATTACCAAATTTGGTTGCTCCTAATCGGTTGGGTATTTTTGTATGGATCAGGCCAAAAAAAGTAGAAGACATACGTCCCTGACTGCGGAAAATTCAACAGCAGTCGATTTTATTTTGGGTTGTTTAAGTCCTTTTGTATTTGTATACCAACAGTTTTGTGCCAACCTGTTCCTTGATTATAATCAGGTGAATTTCAATTTTAATCGAGTGATTATAATCCTGATTAAAATCACTTGATTATAATTGTAACAACCCTGATATCAACTCGGCCCTTCCATGGCCAGTTGCATTTTGTCCGCAGCAAATATCATGTTATAAACACTGAGGCGTATTTTGTTTTGATGGTATGTCCTTTTAACTTCTTACACCGACTTGAGAAAACCGATATAATTTTGGTTGGATAAAAGGTGCCTTTAAATCCATTCTAAGTCCACTCCTTTTGTTGTCAGTTCCTATTCCGTAGTTTTCCCATTTCCAAAATGGACTGAGTGTATTCGTGCTTTATTGACATTTTCCCATCGACTAACTCCGGTTCCAAGTAACCTTTGAAGAGCGTCTGGCTCTTTGCGACCAAGTGCGTTTCCGTGTCGAATAAGCCTTGCCAACAACGTAAATAAGCCCCATTCCACATCTAAAGCTGAAGACTCGATAACGTTATCGCCGACAAGAAAAGCACTTTGTCACTCAGGTCAGTCGACATCCTGGTAAAGATGCTAAAGTAAATTTCATCATGCTGGACTAAGGTAGGGCACACGGATGTGATCAATCTGTTTGTTAGACGTAAGAGAAGGTTTAATCCATTTTCTTCAGCCACCAGTGAAGGGAAGGACGATGGCTTGCTCCGTTAAACTTAAAACTTCTTGTTCAGTCGCTCGTCATTGCTCAATTAAAAACCTTTGCGGAAAGCTTTGTTGGTGGAAAGCTTTACGTTCCGCAGTGTGGTATGGAATAATTTGTCTCTTATCCCAAAAGTTGAAACTTTACACAAACTGTTTATGAAGTTCTTGTGTAACCAACAAAAAATCCAATTTTCCAGTTCAAACCACTCGACTTCGCTTAATTAGTTTCGAATTTCAGAACTGTACGTCCAGGCGAAAAAACCTTGAGATGATTTGATTTTTTTTTTGTTGCACAAATTAGTGTATTCCAGATGTACTACGCTGCTCAGTAATTACATCCAATTTAAATTTTAGAATCCCTCCAGTCTCAACACGTCAAACTGTAACGTTTAGTTTCCTACATTTCAATAAAATGACAAAGAAATTCCCCGTATGTGCATCTTCCCTTGTCACAACTATTTTCTGTCGGGCTTCCAATTGGGCTTCCAATTTGTCGTCCCCGTTACTTTTCTACCTAAATAACCTTAAAAAATACCAGCCATTCGTCACTGTCTTACACTAACCGTCTTCAACGATGGAACCTTCTCCAGCATATATTTAATAGTGACGACGCTTTTTTTGACTTACTAGTTCCTTAATGGAGTTTTCAACATTTATCTCTCTAAATTTTTTACCGTCAGTCTTCTATACGTGGCCATTACTTTAAATTGCGGTGACAGCGTTCTCAGCTCAGTTTTCGGCATTTTATCTTGTGTGAGCGGCTAGCGAATTCCTGGAACTCCCTTTCGGTCCCTGTGGTCTCAGCATCCACTCTTTCTAGCTTTAAGGCTCGATTTGATACAGAATGAGTTTATCCATCCAGAATTATTCTTTGGGGGTGGGTGTCTTTTTTAGCTTAGCTCGATGCCGTCTTTTGTCTATTCTATTTCAATTTCCCTTTAGCCTACTTATAATAACTTTTTTGGTGGAGCACAGCGAGCGTAGCGTAGCCTAGCATATCAGGGACACCGAATTTCAAAATGTTGGTTCGTGGGTTGGTTCCACTTTTGTAGTCTGGGTGAACCCAAACCAATGGGCAGATTGCTATGAAATTTGCTACATTGCTAGATAGCCCTAAAAAGTATTGTTCATCTCGAACTATAATCCACGAGATTACGATTTTCCGAATTTATCGATCTGACATTCACAACTGTAATTTGGAATCCTGAATAGTGAAGCAATTTCGACGAAGCATACACTGTGCTGCTGGTAATCAAGTGAACTTTTAAAAACCGTCAATAACCTCAATAAAGTCAACGTTACTGATGATTATTTGACTTGAGGTTAAATGCTTTATTATTAATATTTTAAATCTAGGAAAGATACTCTGCAATAAATATAAGCAATGTAAGCATTATTGGTGGTGGCACGCTCTTTGCTAGCTTAACCACGGTGGCTAACGTGGTATTTTACTTTCAGACAACGGCGATGGCGGAAAGAGGCTGCAAATAACGTAACATAAACTAAATATGGACGCAAACAAAAGCCTCTTAAAATAATATGAACATAAAAAGATTTAATGTGAAAAAGACCAACAAAGAGCTTCACACCAAAGGGCAAAATGCTCAAAAGTAGCCGAGTGAGTATTGCTCCTAGATTAATTTAAGGAACATTAGCAAGTACTGCAAAGTCATTAAAATAAGAATAAATACAAATTTGCGATACATTTCTATCCGCTCCGCCAACAAGAGGCCGAAAGCCTGTTTCCTAGTTTAAATGTGATATATTTTTTTTTGTAGCCAAAATGCATTTGTCAAATCAGTCAGTTGGTCAACGCAAAGGGGATGTAAGCTTGCTAAAAGAAATTTTGGCAGCGAAATTTTTTCAAATTAATTTTGTAGCATTTTATATTAGCTATCTGTATATCCCATAGGTACTGAAGAAGCCTGATAGACTCTCACATTACCCTTTTTTGCCACTGGCTCTCAGGGCCTTTAACAGGGTTTCGTTGTCGGTGACCAGCAAGATTTGTTTCTTCAGGCTGCAACGCTTACTTTGGCACAGGTCAGTCACCACGACTAATTTTTTTTTATGGCTTTTTCTTCGAAAAGGGAGAAATTTCTAAATTGAACGAAATGACCGACAAACGAAAAGACAGATAAGCGAAATCGACTCTTTAGCAGCCTATTGTTTTCAAAAAAAAAACTGAATCACTTTGTACTATTTTTAATTTGTAATTGTAAGTTGTAATTAAGCCATCAACGAAAATCACACACTAAAAATAAAGTAGTATACCAGTAAGCCACCTTTCTGCACTTAGCTTTCATTCAAGTGATGTGACCCAGATTCGAACCGGCGAACCAGTCCACCACCTGGTAACTACCACACCGCCCTTTCCGAAATGGCTACTCGTCCACTGGCTTGAATATAACTTACTGAATCCGTTATGAAAACCACAACCGTACCGTACTACTTACCTTGATTTATGTAATAACGGGTTCAATGAGTTATTTTTATGCCAGTGGATAAGTGACCATATTGGTAAAGGTGGTATGGTGATCTGATGGTGGGCGGGTTCGGTGGTGAGAATCCGGGTCACCTCACTTGAATGAAACATTAGTGAGTAAATGTATGATTTTCGCTGATGGCTGATTTCCAGTATACCTTTATATTATTTTTAGCGATTTTTGTCTATTTATTTCTTAATCTATAATTCTGAATCCATTTCTATAATGTATGTAGTCTATAATAATCTCCCTAACACAAAATTTCTTAAGGATTCTCACTAAGCTTGTTGGCCGTTTGTGATATCAAACGCCAAGTGATATCAAACGCCAAGTTCTTTTGGCAAGTTAATCACAGAGTAAATAGTTCGAAGGTTATATAAAAAATCTGAAAATTGCTAGTAACTAGACATTATTCATCTTAGTCACACTTTTTGTCAACAAGAAAGCTTTAAGTTTGGTCACTTTCATGTTGTCAAGCGACCAAAGTCTTCCGATCAAACGGAGTTTCAGCCTTTTCTGCCGTCTTGTTGTTTTTACTCAAGTTGCCGGAAAACAGCCCAACTCCCTTATTAACTGTACTTATTAACTCACACTCGTGTCTAGTGCTCACCACGTTTATATATACATTTTACACGGATAGGACGGACGTGTATGTTGTTATTGAACCTTGGCAGACGACACACTAGCGTGTGTCTTAAAAAATGGCATACCGCCTGATCGTCTTTTAGACCTGGTGTCTTTTTTGAGCTTTAGTCTACAACGACGTTTAGTGGCGCCGCTGTATATCACTCATCAAACCTGCTTTCATAATTGCTTTATAATTGAAGCTAAATTAGCATCTTGTGGCCGTACGTCACTTCAGGGAGATGCGCTACACGATTATGAAATTGTGTCGTCATGCTAATTAGCGACTGTTTTTTGTTAGCGGTCTGAACAAGCAATTAACGTTAAAGGATGGCTTACTAATTAGCACTTTTTATCCATTCGTAGATAAGCCAGTATCCTGCACACAACCTCGACAGAATACTATATGGTTCACAAGCCACCACTTTTTTTCAGGAAATTATTGTTAAAGGGAAAATTTCGGTAATTTATTGTAAATTGTAATTCATTTTTGCCTTAATTCTGCAAATTAATTTGCAGGCCAGCAGCAATTGTTGAAGAGTTGTTTCCTGTCAAAACAAAGCCTCGCAAAGCATTAAAGACGACAGTATTTTAATTTTGAATCAAAATCATTTTTTAAGATAGCCGTGCACTTATGCAAGCCAGATTTTAACCTTTCGTCTTTTACATTTTGTCCATTTTTGTGACCAAGACCATCCATTTTTTTTTTCAAAAATTAAAATACTGTCATCTTTGATGCTTTGTTTTGTCAAGGAATAACTCTTTCAAAAAATCATTTGCCTTTTTTCAGCAGTCCCAACGAAAGATATGGTGCGTACAAAATTTCACACAATAAATATGCATGCAAACCTATTTACGTTGCCTTTTGGACTTAAATGTCAGACTTCCTGAGCAGGGAATCGAACCCACGACCTTTGAAGCTAAAGGCCGAAGTCCTAACCGCTAAGCCATACTGACATTGCCAAAAGGAAATGTCCTTAGGCTGTATGTATAGGGCAGACGACCAGCTTAGTTATTGTTCTGATTGAATTGAATTGAATTGAATAACTGTCTTGTCATCCTACATTATTTCGTTTTGTCGTAAAAGGAAGAGGCAACCCATGACGGAAAAAGCCAGAGATATATTTAGGAATTGTCGGATTTGTTTAATTCCAGCGGTGATGAATTACTTTCTCAAATCGATCAAAGATGCAGAGAATTAATTTTTCCGCCAATTCCTTCCGACAGGAACACTCTAGTGTTGTGGACTCCAATGAATTAAGGTCCTTGCAAAAAACAGGCAAGTGCAAAAATACTGAATACACTTAAATACTGATATTCAAAATACACTCACATACTGAAAAGACTCAATTGGGATTGACAGTTTTTAGGACTCGGGTTGAGACATACACTTTACGAAGTGTGGGTAAGAAAATTCCTTTGGATTGACAGACCCTTCTTTTAATTATTGCAGACGAGGGTTTAAAAGAAACGTCAATATTAGATGGTCATGGGTAGGTTACCTAATAAAGTTCGGTTTGTTTTCTTTGGTTGGCTGTTTGTTCAAAAAAGTGTGGTGATAACTTATCAGCACACTTTTAAACAATGATTCTGTCAAAAGGGTGATGATAAGTTTGATTTAAATTTATTACTAATGAGCCTACAGAACCAATATGTTACGCGCTCACTCTATACCTTAATATACTATACTTAACCTAACCCAACGACAACAGTGCTCTAGACAGCGCTGCCCACTAGGTGTCTTTGGTCAGCCTACGGAACCTAATTACCCGTCACAGTGAGGCGTAACCAGCCGGATTGCCCAAGAACCTCACTTATTGCCGCTTTTCGGCGCTCAGCCCTTTTCCAACAATGAAACGATGCCAGAGTCTAACGATGAAACGATGCCAGAACCGAATTCGAGCGCCAAAGCTGCCTATTTTATTTTCCATTGACGTCGTACACATATATGGCTGTATTTTATACTAAGCGAACAATAAACATTTCTATAACCACTACGATTACATGAAATTAAATGCCTTCCATCGCAGGAAGTCTGTTTTGTTGACGCTCTTAATGGGACTAACAGTATTGTAGGGCGGCAAATTTGACGCTTACCCAGCCGAAGCCACGAAGCCAACAAATGCCCTCGCACGAAAACCGCCGAGGGCCGTGCCCAACCGAAAACCACCAAGGTGGAGAGGGGATTAGTAAACATTTTGTAATAACTATTTAAAAAAACAGATAGAAGGCAAAAAAATTCATGGTCTAGCTGAGAAGCAGTGAGCAAATGCAATGTTATTACCTCCAAACAAATATTGGAGGCAAAAACCACAAATCAAGAAAAACATACAAGCAAAACTTAAGCCTAAACATAAGCCAAAAATAATGCGAGAAATAAAGAAACAAAGATTTTCCCCCTAAAATTGGCATACCAAGCTTCCACCAAGAATATTCATCTGGATGCAAAGATGAGTCCAGGTGAATTAGACTCGACAGAGTCACGCCAAGAATAAAAATGTAATAACTCCGACGATTGGAAAGTCTGTTGCCCGGTTACTGCATCATAGAGTTAATGCCCAGGCGGCCGACATCCAAAGAGAAGGGGCTCAAACAGAAAGGAGTGCTCGGGAATAGGCAGACAAATTAAAGTTCAAATCTTTCATGAGCCCATATGCGAGCTGGGCAAGCTCGGCACGGAATTGCTGCAAAGAGTTCTCTGGATGAGACCAAGAAAATCCGGCAGGAATGGCCTGCACATCAAAACGAGCCCTGGCTGCAACACGAAAATGGAGCTGGCAGTGGTGGACAATATGTTCTACCTCCTCCGCTGACAAAGACACAAACCGAAAATTTGGACATTTCCACCGTGTTGTTGGCAAGACAAAGTGCTACCGCCGTCTTCTGATTTACTTTACGTGATACTGTTTAAAGGACGTTACCTTTCGCAGGCCATTTGTACCATAGCTAAACGATCCATCGGCGATCGAGTTCATTTTGCTAGCAGCGAAACAACTACAAAGAATTACTGATAGCAACAAATACCCAAGCACCAGCACAATGAAACGGGCAGAGAGCTGAAAAGCGGGCAATAACTTATACCCAATGGCAGTACAAACGCTGATACAAGGAGATTCTTGGAATTTGAATTTTTTATTACTGAGCCTTGGCCCGAAGCCGTACGCCCATACACTGTGAAAACGATGTGTACTTTCTCAGCCTCCACACGAACTGTGTACTGAGAGTACACAATTTGTACACTGGTCGTACACAAGCTGCGACGATAATGTGTACCCTCAGTGCACAGACTGTGTACTGCCAGTCCAGAATTCATGCGGAGGCTGAGAAAGTACACATTCATGTGTACTGTCAGTACACATCGTCTTCAGAGTGCAGAACTATGCAACTATACCATTTCAAACAACCATTACTGATTCACTGATACACTCACTAACTACAAAACACGAAACACAACGTAACATGAAAACTAACAGAGGCTGCACCGTGGTGCCGCGCGTGATGACACCGGAGCTGAGACAGACACGCTGGGGGACCCAACCTACAGACCAGGGACGTGCACACGAGGGGGGAGGGGGAGAGCCCTCTATCCCTGCCCTCATTCTCATTGCAAAGTGCCCCTTTTTTTCTGAAAAAAAGTGTACTTTTTCGGGTGGAGCGGTGGTGTAAAAGCGCCTAAAAAACACAAAAAAAGGACCGCTAAGAAAGTGGTGCAAAGAGGAGCAGAAATGTTTCAAGTCCCTGCCAGAAAAGGGGGGTAAAAAGAGGTTAAAACACCCAAAAAATAAAAGTCCCCAGAAAAAAGTTTGTCTCTACCCTCTCAGGGTCTGTGCGTGTGCACGTCCCTGCTACTGCTACAGACAAAATCTCGTGGCTTTGCAGTAACATGCCACAGCCCTTAGCCGGGTTAATGCGGAGTGGCTAGAAAGACAGACTGCAACGGTGAATCACGATCTACCAAGGCGCGCGGCATCTTACGTACTGAACACAGCGCAGCAGAAAATAAGAGACCGTCTCCTCTACTCCGCACACGATACAGAGAGAGGACTCATCCCATTCAAGGAGATGCCAGCGGCCACATAGCAAAGAACGTCCTGACCGCAGACGGGAAAGCTGCCGGGCCATCCAGCTTGGAAGACGTTCAATGGCCGACTGGTAGGGACAGACTGGATATACAGCTGAAACAAAAACCGGCGGCCAGTCGTAGCATTTCCTCAATCATTGTTTCAAGACTGCAGTATTCAATAGCGAAGAACAAGACGATGTGACTGAGGAGACTGAACAAGCGACACATTCTCACGGCACTGGAACACTGTACTTTGGGCTAGTGCATCAGCGAACTCGTCCCCATGACGCACGCTATGTCCGTGAAGCCAGGCAACTACTACATCAGATGTTTGCGAGGCCATCCACACCTTCTAACACACTGTGAAAACCACAGGATCACAGACATTCATGGTGGCGAGGGAACTCCATAGAGCCGCGACCTTTTGCTCACAAAACAGTAGTCTGCTACGATGCAGCCGACGGGGTCATCTACCCCTGCTCAAGTTCCGGAGGCACAGAGAAACAAGGAGTTCGTCTGCTCGGATTGAAGTGGTGGCTGTCCAATTTCAACCCACAGCGCTTGAACAATACCCTCGAACGTGCAGCCAGAGACTTTAGTGTTGCAACCGAGAATGGCAATTGCACTTGAATCAATATGGAACCAAAGAGACAACAACATCGATTCTGTGTCACCTCTCCAAATCCAGGACGGAAGATATTCCGCTTTTGGCTGTTCACTTCAGAAAATACGTAGACGTGCAACAATGTTCAGCACCAGCAACACTAATTCTACTCACATGTTGGGTACAAACAATTCAGTTCTTTACTTACGGTTTTGCGCAGATGAAACCGTCTGGGAGGAAAAGGAAGACGAGAGAAAAATACCTAAGTGACAGCAGAGTGACAGTAAAGAAGCCGAAAAGACATCGACATTAAACAGTTGAATAGCTGCGTGAAAAACACAGTAAGTTGCATAAAAATCGTATGGTCTAGATTTCAACAATCGTGTTGAAATTTCATGAGAAATGTACTGCAATAACAAACACTTGACTGCTTCTTTAAGTGTGGGATCCTTTGTATCAGAATTCAAAAGTACTTATCTGAGTTGCGACATTTGTGTTACTACAGGTTTCTATAACGTTAGTATAAAATAAACAAAGGAATATAAATGTATTCATCCTAGCTCGATGTTACGCCTAGAGGTATACAACCATCGCGCACCACCGTTCCGTGTTTTATTTTAATGATTAACAACTAATAAATTCTTTTCATTTTAAATATCACAGTGCCATTACAAGTTGCAGCTTACAGGAGGAAAACTTTCAGGTTTACCTGAAAATTTAAGGCGATTACAAAAACACCGGCTCAAACTCCTGCTCGGCGCGAGAATTTGATCGCATTACGCGGTTGCGTGAGTTTATTCACCATCTCATCTTCCCTTTCGCCTTGGGTTTATCAAAGCGTGGTTTATTCTCAACACCGTATACGGAATCTAACTTTGTCATTAATG
>JAHWFP010043312.1:0-16682 GCA_023313725.1 Lithobius niger | reverse complement strand
ACAGCACAACCATTTGCGTGCACTAGGCCTATTCTTTAATGGTAATGTCAGTGAAATTGTTGGCGACGAGCTAACCGTAAAAAAAAAAACCGATCGTTTGGGCATGCAATGAGTTATGAAGCTACAGCAAAATGCTCAGTAGCTTGGCTTGGCATACAATTTATTTTGAATTTAATCGACTTGCTAAGAAAAATCCCGCTCAGTACACCTTAGTTTCTATGTAAGTGATTTTCATTTTTTTCCCCTTTCGTAGCTGTGGGAAAGTACTTCCAGTAACTGGATATCTTTGACCAAGGAAAGGCATATTTTAAAGTGGTTTTAGAAGGTTTATATGCAATTAATGAAAGTCATAAAAAAAATTGTGAACTTGTGCTTTCGATAATATTATCCCTGTAATAATGAGCTACCCATCAAAGGTTAGATTTGGACTGATATGGAGTAGAAATGCGTATCAAAAAATAGGTCATTACTCGCCCTCGGTACTTCGGAAAGGAAACTACCCAGTCTAACCTTTTTCCCATTTGTAGTGGCTGATCTTTCACGTAGCAATTTCTACGGGTTTTTCTCCATCTTTCGAATGGCCCAAGCCATGAGTTGCTCTAACTGTTCAGAAGTTATGAGGCAAAATGCACAAATAAGCGAAGTTTCTTAATATTTTTTAATATTTAAGGAAAATTATTGTTGTATGAAAAGGTCTTTAAATTTATTTTGGAAATTTTCTCGTATTTGACGCAAACGTGTTCTAGTCGGTGGGGACTGGCTAAAACACAAATTAAAAGCCAACAACTCAGTAAAATCTTGCCGGCTGCTCGGAGTTTAAAACAAAATCCCATTTGAGGCAGTGTTTATGTTTCAGTTTAGTTGGCCACAAAGTTTTCAAAATAAATGTGCCTTCTTACTGTATTAATGGCTATCATCGTGCATGATTTTAATGTGAAATTTCTTCTCTGCAAAATCGTGGTCTTTGACACAAGTCAAGTTGCTTGTTACTAAGCTTGACTGAATCTGCCTTTATGCAGAAAAAAGAGAAGAGTTTGTGAATCAGTTGCCAAGAAAGTACTGATTTATACAGTTGTGTTTTTTCTTCTTATCTTTCTTTGCTGTAAAATAGTTTACAAGATTTGAGTTTGTGTGTTTATGTTGTTCCAAATCTGAAACGTGTTTTCAAAAATTATAATGCTTCAGAATTATTTTTGTGTTAATTATCCTGTAGTATCATGTGTTTCAGCCATTAAATGTTCATTATCAGTAGCCAATAGGTCACAACACGTAATACATTTTGTGGAGAATTGGTTTTTAATGCAACATTAGTTGTTTAATTACGCTGCGCTTGGTTTAAGATTTTCAGAGTTTTCCCTGGTGTTACGTTTGTGTTCACCTTTATCCATAAATCATTTAACTAACTGCTAAAATTGTAATGTCCAAATTTACGTATGTAGACATGTATAACCAAGAATATATAGGGTTTGGCAGGAGAATTTGTGTTCTATGTGGAAATTTCTACTCAGGTTTTAGCCTAAAATTAAAGTAAACTAAACGAAACTGGCTATAATATTTAACCCTTTAAGGACTGCGTGCGCACTAAGAACTTATAACTGACTTGTAGAAAAAAAATTGCAGCTTCTCATCCAGTTGAGGTAAGGGAATGAAACCTGTGTCATTTTTATCCCTAATGGTCTGGCTTTCATACCCCAGTTTAAATTTTACTGTAATTGGCTGGAAGTTTTCGATATGACTTGTAGAAGAGCTGTAAACAATAATTATACAGCGGGCGCATTCGGGCGCACCCGTCCTTAAAGGGTTAATTATTATTTAGCGTAGCTTAGTTGTAATTTAGTTTACTTTAGATTTGGGCTGAAAAATGAGCAAAAATTACCAGAGAGAACACGTGGCACCCTCTGAAAACTCGGACTGAACTAATGGGGACGAATATAACGTGTTTCAATAGGGACTTTTTAGGGTTACAAATTCTCCTCCCAAACCTTATAAATTCTTGGTATAACTGAATAGGAGCCGTAAATCTCTGACCCACAAATTACTTCCTTTTTTGTATCGTTTATGAACTGAACACTTATTAGAAAAAATGTGTTACCACAGTCTAATCATTTGCTTGATCACGTTTGGTGTGGAATGTCTGTCAGCAGCGTGAGAGTTGCAACAAGGAAACTTAATTAAATATTAAAAGAACTTTAGTTGATGTGATATAGGACAGCCAAATTTTAAAAAATAGAACTCGACGCTTTGACTCAATTCGTAGTCATTTTCAAGAAAACAGAAAATGTTACGTTTTATAGCATTGTACAATGTACAAGTCATGAGCTAAGAAGAAATAAAAAAAAAAATCCTCACCAGACAAAACTGGCTAGGATTGGTCGATCCGGACAAACCATAGCAAAACAAGAAAATGTAGGGGCCCTCCCCCAAAACTAAACAATTTTGAGTTCATGGTTGTCGCCTGTTTTATAGTAGTTTTAGGTATAAATTTGGACCACTTCGTTGGATTTTGGGCCCCCTTGCCTCCGGTTGCCTTGCACCCTTTGCACCTCCCTTAATTGCGGCACTGGGCGTAGCTAGCGAAAAATAATTGTTTAAATGATGCTTGTGCATGCTAATTGAGTGAGCGAAACAATTAGCAAACAAAACTTAACTTTTATTAGCCAGTAAGCACAAAATACATAGACGGAATATATGCCTTCGGCGACAAACATATGGGACAGTAAACCATCCCCATGTTGCAAATGTGCATCAAACACCACCGTGCGCTCAAGATCATTTTGTTGTTGTTTTTTTATGACTGGCAATTCTAGTAAAAATATCACAACAACAAAACCGACTTTGACCTGTGCCAGCATCCTGCACGGATCGAGGTCTAAACCTAGCCACTTTCGTGTGGTGAGGATGGTGTTTTTATTACTTTATAGCTCATGACTTGTACAATACTGTAAACTTAAAAAGTTTCTGCTTCTTGAAAATGACTGAATTGAGTTGAAACGTACAGTTCTATTTTTTATGTACATTGTTTGGCTATCTCACATCATAATAAAACATCGTCTCGAACGTAGCAAGGAGATACCGACGAGTAAGCGAAACTAGCGAGTCGGCTTGTGCTTCGTTACAGTTATGTGTAATTGTACTTTTCAACCAGTTCCACCATTTCGGCCATTTGTTTTTAATACATCATGCCAGGTTATCAATCCAGTTACCCAAGTGAAAGTTAGTGGGCAAGACCAGTAAGACTAATAGTTTGCCACTAATTTTATTTTTTTGATTCTGTTCCAACACAATTTTTTTTTGTTTGTTTGTTTGAAGTAATCTCCCATTTTAATTTGTTGCAGCATGCGCGTTGTTAACAACAAACCTATCCTTGTAGCTAGATAAATAAAGAAAAACCTATTTTCATTGCCTTAACTCTAATCGAGCCGATTTAGCTTTCCGTCCTGTTTGTTCTTTTATAGCGAGATTGCAGCGAGGTATATTTGGGGCAGAAATCAGTGGTTATATAATGTGCAACCCAAGATGTCGTCCTAAGCAGCTTACAGGCTTATCATTACAGTAGTCCCATCATCTTGCTGTAGTGGCAGAAAATGGGTAGAGCGCGACATTGGGCAACTGCAGCCACAGATGCAATACAAAATAAAAAACTTAAAATATGTAAGAAAATTAATGCTTGGTCTTCCAACGTTACAATAAAATAACACAGTTTTGTATAGTTCTGCTTTTCAGTCACAGTTACAAGTAATTTCAGTCGACTGATAGCAGTCTTTGGCAGGTATTAAAAAAAAAAACTACTGAAAAGTTCACGGAGTAGTGAATTAGTGAACGTCTGTAGGTTCCAAAAAAGTATTGTCGAAGTCGTAGAATATCGGAAAACTACGAAAATCACGGAAATTGTTTGAAATTTCTTCTGTCAAATTCCAAAAAGGGGCTAAAATAATTAATTTTATAATTAGAAAGACTAATCAGAAACGTTATTGAATTGTTGATTAGTCTCTTGTTGATTATGGTTAACAATGCTTCTTGTTTTGGGCTTTAAAGCGGGTGGACACGTAGGTCATGATGTCGAATTCTTTTTTTACTTTGAAGTTGAAATCAAGGGTTAAATTAAGCCACGCAAAAAAAAAAAAAGCAAAAAAAAAGTTTGGTTTACGGGCAAGATTGCAAATTAAAGCACCAGGCTTTTTATCTTCTTTAACTTTCCAATTTCTTTGACATGTACCTAGTTCCATGCTGAAAGAGTGTGTAATCAGCCTAAAAAAGTATTATATTTTCTTAATACATTAATCATATCATCTAATATTTAAAATATTTTAGTTTTTGGCAAATAACTAGTTAGTGGTTTGAGATAGAGGTTTGAAACTTGCACAACTGAGAAGCTCGTTTCGAGCTGGTTAAAATGGTGTACTGGAATGTTAAAAACGGTCAAAATATGGCGAAAATATGATTTTTAGCAGTTGGGACCAAGATTCAAATAAAAAAAATTTGATCCGCGATAATTTAAGGCACCCGTACGCGGGTGTAAACCAAACTATTAACTTTACGTGGCCATATATTGTGCAACATAGATATATGTTCTGCTTGTTTACAGTTTGCTACAGTTTACATCCTGATAGGTTACTCATTTCAAAAGTAAAGGATTTTAGTTTGGGTACTGATGATTTTAAACAAAATCAAAAGTCGTGGTCTGGTTGTCAAACCGAATGTTATCATTTGTAAATACCGTAGTAATTTTTATGATGGGTTGGTTAGTTCATTATGCATTCATGATTTTAGACAGAAGCACTATTCGGAACATGTAAATAGTTTAGACTTGCATGCCTGCTTTATGGTACAGGGCCTGAAATTTATGCAATTAGTTAGTATGCTCTGGAGATATTATGTGTTGTCATTTGCGTTTAACTAACAGACTATGGGTGACGGGAAGGCCCAGTTTTCATATTGCATTGTACATGAAAAAAGTAGTCATAGTAAGGGCAATGAGATGTTCTTGTATGTAAAGTGTTTATTTTATGTAGAATGGTGTGTAATACAATATTTATTTAAACAAAAAATGTACTTTGTTACAAGCATGTAATAAGGTGTTGTTTTGATATGGTCTGCTACTGTATTAGCAAAAATTAAAATTACGGCATGGTCATGATATCACTTTCGCTGTGGTGTGTAGTTTTGATAACTTGTCTTGTTTGATTGGTTGCGTTCTGGTGCTGTAAACCAAGTTCACCGAACTTTCTATGAACCACGAATACTTTTTGTTTCAGTGGTTGTAAAGTTACTGAAGGTATAACAGGTTAAAAATATGTATATATTAAAGTGTAGTTTGACGTGCAAACAACTGCAGCTCTGAATAAAAATTTTGCCGCGCTATGTTTATTAGTAATTACTTTAGTTGAAGCCGTGACAGTAAACTGAGGCATCAATCTTCTTCACAGTGCACCTGCCCCGCAGCTACCTCCCATTTTGCTTTGTTGATGAAAGCATGTTTGCAAATCAGCAGTAACTATTAGCGAATTAAGTTGACTGCATCGGGACAAAAAAGTATTCTGAATGCCCAAAGTTGTTCAGCAGGAGAATTAACGAAAGCCTACTGTGGTCTGTGGTCTGTTCACTTTTGCCCCGAGAATTGTCAAGAAATCAAGCAGCAGCTGCGCCAAACACTGCGAGATGATGTAAGTGATTGTTGCAGTAACGTCCATGGTAATTACTTATCTGTGACATTGTTTTATTAAAATTGGGTACTAATATCTGTGACTGTAAGATAAAAGAACTTCACCTAAACGAACTATTTTTTCCGGCGGCCTTTGTTGACTGCTTTGTTCTGAGTAACGAGTCAAAATCGGGGATTTTGAATAGGTTGGCAAGCTGCTTTGCGTAAATGGCTTGGCTGACTTCTAAGGTGATAGTTGTTTACTTTACTTTGCACTGTCTTATGTGGCAAACAATTCCTCCCCATTTTTGTTGGGTGGTCGGGGCTGCGAAGTGTATTACGCTATTTGACTGATGTTCAAACCCCATCCAATTCTTTTTTCTCTAGTCTTGTTGCTGTATGTTGTACTGTAAATATATCTTCTGAATCTTCTATTCCATCTTCATTTATAGTAGTTCATGACTTCTATCACAACTTCATGATCCCCGTTGAATCCTGACTTTCTGAGCTGCTAGTCCTTTGTAAATGAGCTGGCGTTATAGTTGAAAATTGTAAGGTTTTCTTGATGATTGTGTTTTTTTATGATTGTGGGATTTTCTTGACGAGTGTTGGGAAAGTAAGGTCACATTTATGGAGCAAAGACAATGTGTGGACGACTGGAGTAGACATGGCCTAGACAAACAGGCAGGTCGCCAGCATATTTTGCGTCCGCAACCTGCAAGATCAGAATCACTTTCATATTTATGGCCTCTTGGCACAGGCATTGAAGAAATGCAGTGCTACACTCGGCAGTGTACAACAAATGCTGAATAGGACAATGTGGCGCATGCCACAGAGCACATTACCTTGAGAAGCATAGCTATTGTTGCCTTGGACCATCATAATCTTAACTTACGTGTAGGCATTTGTGTCAGCGAAAGCAATAAGTCACTTGTGGTAGGTGAGTTTGCTTATCGACCATGTTTTCCTATTTGCATGCTAGCTTTGCATATAACTGTCAAGCAGACTTGCGCATGCAGCTAAAACACTACCAGATATTGCCGCACCACTGCTTTCTCTAAGACACTGTACATACCATAAACAAGCCCGAAATTTTCATCGCAGCTGGTTGCATTTTCAAACGGGGTCAACTTTACAGTCTTAAGTATGCCGTAACTTTAATGGAACATTCTGAACCACACGTTCAGTTTTACTCATTCATTCTTTTGCATAAGAATCATCCACATCTGTCTATACGACAGCTTAATTTTCTACAGGAGTGATGAAGAATTTTTTTTCATGCCACATAAAATAAATTATTAGGTGCAAAAAGTTAAAGCATGTCAAAATTTAGGTCATTTGGTGTTATGCAGTGAACAACTAATTCTAAATAAATAACAGTAAGGGTAACATTTGAAAATCCTTGTATTTAAATAGTTTTTGTGCAAAAGATTTTTCTTTATTTGCCCAAAAGTTATACGTGTGAATTGTACAGAATTATGCAACTCTTAATTTTCTGGCCACTCGCCACAATGCCGAAGATTTCTGGAAAACTGTTTGCTTAATTACTATTTGCCGTAGTTGCCTTGAGTGTTTATGTTGCATTACAGTTTATTATGTAGTCCTCGGTGTTGCGGTGCTAATAAAAAAAAATGTATTGAGTTACGAGCATACATTTTGTACTTACGGGCGGCCACATTTTGTAATACAAAATTCTGCTAGCTGTGTAAGGTACAAAGAAAGTCAGGAGAGGTTCACAAACTCTTAAAAAGGGACAGTTGAGAAACGTGTGCAAAGGTGTCGAATTAGGCCCAGGTTGTATCTAGATGTGAGCATGGCAATGCAAAACTGAATCTCTTTCTATTTAGTCTGCCAGCCAATCTCAAAAAGGGCTCTAGGTTACGAGACAGTATAACCCGAAAGCTAGAAAAATTTCATAAGTGCAGGGTGTCAGGTACACCCCTAGGGATCCTCATTGTGGTGGATGTAGACTTATGAAGTGGTGCAGCTTTCCTGTATGACGTCATAAGTAAAATGAAAAATATGAATAGGACTTTTCTGAAGGAAATTTTATTATAAACCTAATTAGTAACATGTTTATTTTCTATCGGATGAACGGTTTAGGTACTAGAAGCAGAAATCTGTTTTTTGTTTGCCGTTTTTGGATGCCATCTTGAATTCCGGGCTTAGGAGGAGAAAGTCAACTTGGCACCGGGCAGATTCGGATTCAGAATGCCAAAACTGAGGTAAAATCACCCGGTGCCCAAACGTCTCAACTTTTCTTGTTGAAAGTAATTTTTTGGATTTTTTTCTTCGTCTATTACATGCAGTTGCGAAGGATTTTTTCTGCCGCCATTTTACTTATGACGTCATACGGGAAAGCTGCACCACTTCGTGAGTCTGCATCCACCCCTAGTTGAGGATCCCTAGGGGTGTACCTGACACCCTGCACTTATGGAATTTTTCTAGCTTTTGGGTTAGACCTTGAGTGTAAAGACTGGCTCTGGCTGGTAGACTAATTGCATTAAAATGATACATCAAAAACTACATCTCCAGTTTTGTATCAAGTTCAGTAATGTCTTCACAGTGCATCACATATCTTTCTTGCCACGCTAAACCTAGTTTGTATTAGTCCGGCGGTGGACCTTGGACATCTTGCCTTTATATACGGAACCTGCCCATGCTTTGCGAGTGTCAGTCTTTACGTAGTCATAGTATTAAAAATATCTTGAAGGCAGGTCCTTTTTTTTTTTTAAGAAAATGCAGCTTTTAGTTGCTCATCCACACATAGTGATGAACATAAAGCCAGCTTTCCTCCTCCAAGTTATGGTGGGAGACTGAGGCAAAGCACATTGGGGTCCTTTATCTACAGTTCAAGGTATGTGGACATGACCATATCGGTAACGTAGAAAAGGCAACTGATCGATATTCCTTGCAACTAAAATAAATCTTTGATAAGCATCGTTCACCATGTTCTTCTAGACTTCTCAAAACTACTAAAAAAAATGCTAGAGTGTCACTAGCTAATTTTTGTTTTTATAGCCCACGAAAATATAAATTAACTGTTTTTATAGCATTTTCCCCCCTTTTGAGCATTATTGCCCTAGAAGCTTGAGATTGTCTTCCCTGCCGGGCTCGTACGGTACAGCGCGGGCTAGGGCAAGCTTATATAAGCTCCAGCGCAGCGTCCTGTCGGCATCATTTCTCCTAGGGCGATCGCCACGCATGGTCGTCCCTTGAGCATCCCCGTTTGACGTTCCGCAGTCCCATTCCTCGTCCCGTTCCGCATGACGTCGTCCCGCGGATGGAGCGTTCCTCCGTTCCTACGCCAGGGATGGTTGTCCCCACCGATGGCGTGTTCCTCCATTCCAACCCCAGGGTCGGTCATCTCGCGGATGGAGCGTTCTTCCATTCCTACGCCGGGGACGGTCGTCCCACGGATGGCATGTTCGTTCGTTCCTGCGTCTGGGACGGCCGTCCCACGGTTGGTACGTTCCTACGCCGGGGACGGTCGTCCCACGGATAGAGCGTTCCTCCGTTCCTACAGGTACTGTTCTTCCGCTTCCCATTGCTTCCACCAAAACCAATGGATGATGTGCCGGCCCTTTCATACATGAACCGGATTTCTTTACCCATACAGGGTTCACCATGTACTGAGGCAATTCCTGTCGGTCTTCTTACGTTCTCTTCGGCTCCCCTTCTAGGGCTAACGACACAATGTGCTACTCCTCATCCTCATTCCTGCGTTCCTCTGTCACGAGCGGTCGTTCCGCCTGACAACTGCTCCGCCAGTCCTCTGTTACAAGAACCATCCGTCATTCCGGGTTACTCTCTCGTCCGTCGGAACTTATGGTTCTCTGTTTGCCTTATATCTACACAAGTGCCGGCCCAGCGTTCCGATCATGTTCTTATGACACGTCCCCTTTCTCTTCTGTCAGCCTTGTCAACCTCTGCCGTCCCATATCCCAGCCGACAGTCACAAGGGAGCGTTCCGTTGATTTAGTTCAACCACCGTTCCTACGTCCCAGCTCCACCGTCCGCTTCTGTCCCTTCAGGACATGGCTTGATGTCACCTTCACCGTCCCTTCCATCATATCATTCCTCTAGGAACGACTGTTGCCTCCTCACCAGTGGCAGTTCGATCCTTTTCTTCGTGCCAATCCTTATGTTGTTCCTCGCTTCCCCTACTCGGACTCCGTCATGGGGGGGAGGGGGGGCTTGCGTGCCAAGTAAGCAACGACAGCATCACGTCAGCCTGCGTTCTTCCCACCAGACCTTGGTCTGTAAACAAGGAGAAGAGGCTCTTTCCGCCTTTTATAACCAACATCACCACTGTGCAACCTCCTGCGCAGTCTCCTTCCTGTATAAACCTCGACCACCACGTTCCTACACATCCTGCATGGCTGCGGTTTGCACATTGCCAATAAGGCTCCGCATCCTTCTCTTGCTGTTTCAATTTACTAAGACCGTCCACCGTTCCTTTTGCATCCCTGAATGTCATCTCGACGTTCTGCCACACAACTTGGCTGCTAGTCCCTCATCTCCCAAGCTGTCTACACTGATCTCGTCTGTAGCAAAGAACTCCCTTATGATGCACACTATACAGTCCTAGGCTCTACGTCCCCAGACTTTCTTGCTTTATCACTTGGTTCTACGTCCCCGTTCAATTACCGTTTCGGATGTCCTTCTCTATGCTAAGCCACACAATGCGTTTGATCTTTCAGCTCCTCGTCCGACTCACGTTCCTCGTTCTGCTGTTCCTTGCTACCACTGTTCCTCGACCTCGCCGTTCCCTTCCCCACTGCGCATTGCTTCTGCGCGGCCTCCTTAGATTGGACCATTTTACCGCCTGCTATCGGCTTTCGCCCTTCCTCCCTCCCAGCATTGAATACTGTTGTTTAATCAGTATGAGTATGACATCCCTCCGCGCCACCGCCATCTGCGCATCCTACTGTGCAGCCCACTTTTCTGATATATACTTCGTCCATGCCACCCGCTGAGCTTTCTTCTACTTTTAACCCATACAGTTGTACCATTCGCTGCTCCTCAACAGGTCCAATCCTCGTATATAAAAAAAAAAAAAAAAAAAACCGGCATTGTATGCTGTTGTTTAAGCCAAAAGGATATGCTATCCCTCCGCGCCGTCTCCATCTGAGCATCCTACTGTGCAGCCCTCTTCTGTAATATGGAGTCTAACACTGCAGTCCGCTTGTCTTTCTTCGGCCTTCGACCTATACAGCGGTGCTAATCACTGCTCCCTTACAGGCCCAATCCCCGTATCTCAACCTTCGTCTCTACGTTCCTACGTCCCCTAAACTTTGGGACGTTTAGGACGTTCCTTTGGGACACTCTCCTGCAGCCTGATTTGGCCTTGGCTGGTTTTGTGTGTCCCTCACACGTCCATCCCGGCTCCACGTTCCTCATTGCCACCAGCACGTCCCGACCTGCACTTCTTTCCTCAAGACCCCAACTCCGTTTTAACCAAACCTTCGGTCCGTGAATCCCACTTTCTCGTTCCTCTGGAACGCTGATCCCGCTTTACTGCCTTCCTCAGGGAGAGTTTGTTCACTCTCCTTGACAAATAAATTCCGGCCTCCGGCTCAATCAGCATCACGTTCCTTATGTCATTCTTCATTCCTCCTGCTAGACCTCGGTCTGGTAACCGCGGAGGGGGGGGGGGGGACGCTTACACTCCTACGGAACACCGGCATATTGTCACTGATATAAACACCGATCTACCCCTCTCCTGAAAGGCTTGTTCCAATTTTGGACCGACGCTTTGATCCCTTCAAGACTCCCATTCCATCCTCTGTTCCCATAGCATCCCATCGCATAGCAACACAATCTGCTGTTTATTGTGAAGAGAAGACACGTCCACCACGTCCCACATGCCTTTCGGACATTTTCTACACCTCAGGGCGTCGTCCTGACGCACCATACAATTCCTGCTACACTAGCAACAGGACGACCATCCAATTTCTACCAGCCTTATGTCCACAAAGACTCGTCCTCTACACCATCGTTCCTTCAAAAAAAAATCCACGATTCCGCCATTCCTACAAACTCGGTTCCATGATTCCACCGAACATGTTATCCTTTCCTTCCGCGGAACGGTCATTCCTCACAGCAGGCTGTCCAAGAGCTTTCGCTTTCAAGCAGCTATCTCCCTGCGTTCCGCCTTTCAGTCTTGTCTCCCATACCGTCTATGAAGCTATGCCATCCATCCTGCCGTCCACTGCGTCGTTCCTCTACATGATCCCTCGAACCTGCATCCCACGATCATCCGATTCCTTCTGCTTACCTTGGGGACCCAGGTCCTTCCCAGCATCCTTGTTCCGCTTCGCCAGCAGTCTTGCTTTCTGCACCCATTCCAAAACCTACAACACAGCATTCCCTCTGTAGGAACGATCACAGATTTCTCTTCAATCAACTAGCCTCTGTGCACGTCTCTGCGCAACCTCCATCAGGTAGAGGTTTGCGCGATGCAGCCTGTCTCATCCTTTTCAACTCGCATCCAACGGCGTTGTACTGTCCCAGGCCACTCCGGTCCTCCATTCTGCAATTAAAATTACCAGCTTCGACTACATTACTATCAGTAACAAGAGCACGGAACTACCACGTTCCTCTCTCTGCCAAATGTCGATCCGCTTCCCCCGTCCTCTTCTTGAAACAAGCTCTCATCAAGTGCTAAACTTACAAATTCGTCTTCCATCCGCCTCGCCATTCCCTCGTCACCTCCTACGGTGCTCTGTCCGTTCCTGCCCTCCATCATCCTCTTTGGATAGCTCTTGGGTTCCGGATGATCCCATAACAACTCAAATTTTGTACGTTCCGTTTGGGCAGCAAGGCGTTCCCTTCGACAGCCCTCTCCTTCATTAGAGGACGGTGGGGATTGCTTCTCCCTTCACATCTTTCATCCCTCTATACTCACCTTTCTAACTAAATTTACGCCATGCCATTAGTCATCAATCCTGGAATAACAACTAAGAACAGCACGACACTGCAGTATTCAGCATACGTCAAGGGTTTCAAAGTGTTCATTAAACATTTTATTCTACCAATATTTCCCAACCAGTCACGACGTACAGCCATCGTTCCGTCCTAGCAACACGTCTCATTCCCAGGCTGCTGATCCACCATCCTCAAGTCGTCTTTCTTCCCACAAGGTATGCTGTTTCAGAATATAAGTCTGATTACTTTCCTTGTAACCCTTTGGATGTTAAGACCCCTGCATGCGGTATACAACCAATTTAATATAAAAATGAGCAAACCGCATTCCCCTATCTCACCTCTTACAACAGCCACTCATCTCCGAGTCTCGCTGCCGTCCCATCTTGCTCGGCATGGTGAAATTGGTTGGGATAACAGGTGTGGCTTCATCGGGAATAAAAAAATTCCTTGGGGACGCCGGCTCGTACAGCAGGAGACTTGAACCTAGCCCTCCACCTAATTACAAAGTCTGCTATAAAAACAGGTAATATATATTTCGTCGGCTATAAAAAGACTAAAATTGCAGGGCCCGAACCTGCTTAATTTTAGTTTTTATTGCCTACCTGAAAATATACATTACCTTAATTCCCGCCCAAGCCTCCCCTCCATGAGCTAGGTTCTGGAAGGTGGAGAAATGATGCCGACAGTACGCTGCGCTGGAACTTATATAAGCTGGCCCTATCCTGTGCATGTGCCATACCATACGAGCCTGGCAGGGAAGACAACTCTCAAACTTCTAGGGGAATATTGCTCAAAAGGGGGGAAACTGCCATAAAAACAGGTAATGTAAATTTTCGGGTAGGCAATAAAAACTAAAATTAAGCAGGTTCGGGCCCTGCAATTTTAGTCTTTCTGTTGCCTATGAAAATGTGCATTACCTACAAATTTTTGCATTTCTTTATCGTAATGCTGTTTTACCAAGGAGAATTTAAGTTGTTTGGATAAGCTGGCTCGGTTACCCAAGTGAGCATACGCAGTTACGCACCCTTCCTATAAAAGCAAAAGCCGCGAAGGTTGGCATCTCTTGTTCTCTCTCATATGTCAAGGTGGTGACTCAAGAGGCAAGGTAGGGTGGATGCAGGGAATGTATATTTTCATAGGCAATAGAAACAAAAATTATATTTTTGTCTTTCTAATTGCCGTTGGGACATAAGCATTACCTGTAAATTTTTGCATTTACAGATTAACCTCGTCTAATTTGGTGTTGAGCACCACCTTTGTGAATTTCCTAGGGTTCCGAGCTGGCTATCCTTGGAGTCACAGACTCTAAACGTTTGAAAAAGAAAGTTTCCATATGCCGTTCGATATTACCTGTGAATTTTTCCATTACTTTCTGGGATGCTTTCTTTCCCTAGAGGATTCAAGTTGTTTATAGCCAGCCAGTTGCGTAACCCCACTGCGCACGTGCATTTCCTTCAATTTGAACGGAAAAGTAGAATCAAGGCGGCCAAGGTGTTGCTTGTTTCAGATAACTTGCTATCAGCCTTTCGTGATGGAAGGACAGGGAAAGGGCCGCATTAGGGTCCAACGTGGTATGGCGATTTTTCTTGAGACTTTTTGTAGCAGAATGAAGGGGAGATCCAATGGCGACCATGTTCACAGAGGAGGCCGTATGATGGACGAGCATTTGTGAGCGACTTGTGACAGTGAAACTTGTTTTTCATTGATTTGCTGACTGCCATTCAAGATGGAACGAAAGAAAGGTCCGTGCAGGCCAAAATGATAAGATAAGGCCATAGACGGGGCTTGACACTTTTCTGTTGACGTGCTTTCAGCCGTTCAAGGTAATGAGAGAGCTATGCATGCCAACCATGATGACGAGATGAGGCCGCGTGAAGGTCTTGCTTGTGTCTGTTGATGTGTTATCAACCCTGTCGTGATGGGACGAAGGGAGATGCGAGCTGACCGAACGACGAGACGAGGCTGCAGGAGTGTCGTCCATCTTTCCGGTGAGAAGTCAACAGTTCTGGAAGGACGAAAGGGAGTACCAAGCCGACCGAAGAGGGGCAGAAGCCGGTGGAAAGACGAGACGAAGAGGGGCAGAAGCCAGTGGAAAGACGAGATTAGGTGCCGCCATCAGGGGTAATGGGTGCAGGAATGTGATTCTGGAAAAAAAGGTTCAAGAGTGAAATGAAAGGGTAACAAGAGCGACCACGTCACGATGGGTGCTAGAGAATAAAAGATGCTAACCTTTAGCTACTGAGGCTTGTATAGGAGGTGTGCGCATGTGGACTTTGGTAACTGTGCCAGCGGATCCAAACAACGTAAATTCTCTAGGGTAAAACAGCACGAGAACGAAAATTGACAGGCAGTGTTTATTTTCTAACAGCAATTAGAAACTTACAACTATCTGATAGCTTCCCTGGATATGCACCTAAGGTTGTAAACTGACACTAATTACTGTGAGCTTACCAAAAGCTTTGAATATTATGTAGCGTTCAACATTCTTTTGTATTCTTGACGATAAGTTCATCGTCTGAGAACTTATTTGTATGCGGATAGCTTTTGTTCCCTTTGGCGTGACAAGGGTTGCTATTTTTTTTTTTTTTCATCAGTGTGGCATATTCCAGTGAAGTTTATTTGAACCTTATTCTTTCATATCTTTGTGAAGAACACTTCTGAACATGTAAGTATCTATTCAGATCACATGGAAATTCTCCCACAGATACAGCTAGCTCAGCAGATTCCTAACACGTGAAGAAGTGTGGCCAATCATGCTGGATTCTTACATACCCTGGAATCTTCCTAGAAGGAGGAGACATGCAACCTTGGATTTTGTGTCAACCTCATCTTCGACTAACTGGTATTTCACCACAGGTTTCTGCACTTTCTGTTCAAGATACCAAACCAAATATTTTAAAATAAATATTGTTTAGTTGTAAGACACTATTTTCTAGACTTTTTAGAAGTGGAAAGTAAGTGAAGGAGAAAGTTGTAATGTGAATGGGAAACCTCCGATGATGGTAGAGTCGAGAGTGTCCAGAACAGAATCCGTAGCTGGCTGCTGAAGGAGCCAAGTAGTCTAAACACTATCCAGGACACATGGGCTTGCCAGGGTTCTTTCTAGTCACCCAAACACCTCAGGCTGCTAGGAAGAGCTCTGCCACCTAGCTCAAACACTCAATTACCATCATAAGGCAGTTTAACCTTAAGACCTTATGTACCAGGGCATGTATACCCTATCTTTAAATAAAAAGCACGAAAGTGAATTCTGAATAAAACGAGGAAAGTACAGCTAAGGGGTTAGGGGCTTTGTCTCCCATCAAGAGGATGTGACAGAAAATATCTAAATTGGCCTAGGAGTAAAAACTCTAGGCTATACGTAAAGCGGGGTAAGGGCCTGACCCAAACAACTATAGATCAATTACTCTCACCTGTATTCTCTGCGATGTATGGAGAAGATACAATGATGTCACCCAACCTTCACAATCTCTTTGCAGAAATCAGTACAACGGCATCCATTGTAAATCCACTGCCCATAATCATATTTCTTTTCTCGGCTTTGTTGCTGAATGGCTCGAAGACAGGTTTCAGGCAGCCACTGAAACCTGTCTACTTCAATCTCGCTAAGACTTTTGATACCAAACCCCACGATTAACTTCCTTGCAACTAACCTCACTACCACAGTCATCACTGGTCACCTTCTAAAGTGGCTTATTGCCTTCCTCACAGACAAAACCCAATGCACTATTATCAATAGTCACTCGTTACCTTTGCTACTATAGATAGTCCAGCCCCACAGGGAAGGATCTATCGCAGTGTACTTCATCAGAGGTGGGGGTCTAATCTTGCAGGGTGTAAGATGGCTGTGTAGCTGAAGCTAAGGATGAAACACATGGTTTTGTTGAGATCCATGTTCATCTCCTGGACCCATTGCTCAAGTTTGTGGATGCTAGCTACATTTGAGCTGGAGAAATGACTATGGCAACGAGTTTGGTGCCAGCCAAGAAGATGTTGCGGAAGGCAGTCATGTAGGTCGTTGATGAAGCTGATGACGTAGTTCATCTTCATCAACGACCTAATTAACTGCCTTCCATAACTGAATCTTCTTTGAGATCTGTGTTCATCATGG